>JAPYYJ010000076.1:0-18662 GCA_028533885.1 Nasua narica
AGTGTTATCGATGATGTTGGAACCCTCATATGCCACTGATGGGAATGGAAAATGGTTCAGCTCTTCTGGAAAACAGTCTGGCAGAACTTAAACAGAGTTATACACACCAGCAGTTTCATTCCTTCAAGTGTGAAGACACACATCTGTATAAAAACTTGCATATGAATGTTCATAGCATTAAGAATGATCAGAAAAAAGAACCAACCCAGACGACTGCTGTTAACTGATGAATGGATAAACAAATGTGGTATATCCACTCGATGCAGTATTACTGAGAAATAAAAAGGATGGAGTACCAGTATGTGCCACAACATGGGTGAACCTTGGAAACACTGAGTGAAAGAAGCTGGTCACAGAAGATCATGTATGACTCCATCTACATGAAATGTGCAGAATAGGAAAATCCATAAAGACAGAAAATAGATTGGTGTTTACCTAGGGCTAGGGGGTTGGCGGGAGATGGGAAACGACTGCTAATAGGTGTGGAGTTTCTTTTTGGGGTGATGAAATGTATAAAAATAGATTGCGGTGATCGTTGGATAACTCTCAGCATCTGCTAGAAAGGATTGAATTGTATACTTAAAATGAGTTACTGTATGGTATGTGAATTATATGTGAATTATATTTCGATAAAGCTGGCATATACACATACATACACAGGTACATACAGAGCTGTTATATCCTGTCTTGTGGAAAGAAATAAGCAAACTATAGATTTTTTTCCAGTGAAATCTATGAAAGCCAAAGTGAAAGTACAAAACACATAACCTATGCCATTTAGTTAAAATTAATTGTAATTATTTTGGTAGGTGGGACGGAAGAGGGTGTCAAATACAGACCTGTGACCCTAACACCCACTACCACCCAACACACTTGTTGATGATATGCTGTGAGACCCCATGTATGACAGCCAGAACTTTGCTTTATTCCTTCATGAACTTTTAGTGCCTAAGATGGAACTCTTTATTTTTCAAAGAAATAGACCCTCTTAAATATAGTTGCCTGAAGGGAAGGAGTTGTTAGGGGAAGGGTCGTATGGAAGGCTTCTAGGGGGCTGACGATAGTCTCGTTCTTGAATTAGGAGGTGGGTCATTGGCTTTTCTCATATTAATTCATTAAGCCATGTAGTTCGTGTTCTACATTATTCTATATTTCATAATAAAAAAGATTTAAAGTAGATTTAATCACTCTTCTTGAGACATTCCAAGTGAAAGGCAATGTTGAATATGGTATTTTGTAGTGTTTTAATAATGAAAAATTCATTTTTACACTAGAATTTTGTTACACTAAATAGATGAAACTTCCTTTGGATAACCCACTGTAGTCTGTTTGACCTTGAAATTTTATGCCAATGAAGTTTTGTTTTCAGACTTTCTTGAGCTTCTTTAGTGTAGGCTTGATTGGTGGCAGGGTGTGCGAGGCCGGAGTGGCCAGAGTGGATTTTACCCTTTTGAGCAATAAAATGATAATGTTTTGCCCTTTTGGTGCATAGCAGGTGCCATGGGTGACGAGAAGGACTTGAACAGTTTCTTCCAGCAAGAATATATAAAAGAGAGAAAGGGCAGGGTTGGCATGTAGAGGCATAGCCATCAGTAAATCACACGGGTTCTCCATGGTCAGAGCATAGGACACAAGGGGGAGGAGTTAGGAATGGGAGCCAGAGGGGCCAGGTCGCAATTGGTCTTAACACGTCGGCTAAGGCCTGGAGTGATTCTCAAGGGAGACTGTCCAGAGGGGGTGGGAGGAGGATGAGCAAGCAACACATCAGGGTCTTCCAGTAAGTGTGCAATTTTTGAGAACAAAAGGCTAAACATAGAATTATGGTATGACCCAGTAATTCTACAAGTAGGCATATACCCAAAAGATGGAAAACAGGAACTCAAACAAATACATGAATGCCAGTGTTCATAGCATCCAACGTTCCTGTTACAATCGCCCAAAGGTGGAAACAACTCAAGTGTGCATCAACAGATGAGTGGGTAAACAAAACGTGGTACGTACAGACAGCGGAATACTGGCCATGAAAAGAGATGAAGTTCTGGTGCCGGCTCTACCATGGTGAACTCTGAGGACATTATGCTAAGTGAGGCAAGTAAGACACAAAAGGACAAATACCCTGTGATTCCACTTAACGTGACATTTGTAGAATGGGCAAATGCATAGACAGACAGTAGTCCCTGTCCTTGACAGACAGCAGATTGAAGAAGCTGAGGGTAGAGGGAGTTACTGCCTAATGGGTAAAACAACTTCTTTTGGAGGTGATGAAAAACATTTTGGAAATAGATAGTGGTGATAGTTGCACAACCCCGAATATAATTAATGCCACTGAATCATACACTTAAAATGGTTGAAACAGCAAGTTTTATGTTATGTATTTGCTGCAATCCAAAAAAGAAAAAAATAGGAAAGGGGCGTGTGCTAGTGAAGGCAGCCCTGGCAAGTCCTTGGAGGAGTTTAAGCCAGGAGGGCCGGCGACTAGTGCCTGGCGCAGCAGAGACACTGGGAGCTGCAAGGAAGCGGGGGAGAGATAAGAAGAGCAAGCAGGCCGGGCAAGGCTCTGCGGAGAGGGGAGGACTGGAGCAGGGTGGGAAGGGGCTGGACTCATTGTAGGCCCTTTGCTGAGGCGTGTGCGTCAGGAGCGTTAGGATCAGTGAACGGTGTTGGATTACATATTGTAACCCCCAGGCAAAGGGATGGGAGTTAAGTAAAGGAGAGACACCATGATTCATGTCTTTAAGTATGCGTCTATACTGCAAACCTATCTTAAGAAAAAAAGCTTCCCGGGATGCCTGGGTGGCTCAGTTGGTTAAGCAGCTGCCTTTGGCTCAGGTCATGATCCCAGCGTCTTGGGATCGAGTCCCGCATCGGGCTCCGTGCTCCGCGGGGAGCCTGCTCCTCTCTCTGCCTCTGCCTGCCTCTCTTCCTGCTTGTGTTCTCTCTCTGTTAAATGAATAAATAAAATCTTTAAAAAAAAAAAAAGAAAAAAAGCTTCCCCCCTACCATTCCATAAAATAAACAGAAAGTAAGAAAGCCACTATGATAAGTAACTATCATAGTCTCATCGGTGAAAATATATTGTCCTAGAATCTCTTCAGACCCGTGTTCTTCATTTGTCCATTCAGTCATCTTCCAACAAATATGAGTGGTTATTCTCTTCAAAGCGTTCTTCTGTAAGAACAAAATAACGACAATGGCTACCATTTACTACGCACTCCCTTCGGTAGCAGACTCAGTCTTTACGTGTATTTTCCCATCAGCCGTCTCCGGGGGCCATATGCGAGGGAAGTAATCTTACCCCTTTCACAGATCAGGAAGGCTGCTTGATGTGTCGGCGAAGGGACACCTTACATCCGTCTTCTACACCCCGTCTGGAGCAATCCTCCATAGCTAGATATACTCCCCTTACTTCCTGTGACGTACTCATCACCAATTCTTGGTAATTCTACCTCCGTAATATCTCTGTAGTCCATATATTCACCTCTACCCCCACTGCCTCTGTCTGACGGGTTATGTCCCATCGTGTCTCCTGGGGACCAGGGACTTACTCTCCCAGCTCATTTCCCAGTTTTCGTGTTGCCCCCTCTGAGCACTCCCTCCCCCCTCTCAGCAGACGACCACCTTTCCTCTTGTTTGGAGAGGCGCTCGCATAAGAACCTCTCGCCAGCACACCTGTACCCACACCCATCTCTGCCTGCCTCGTGCTGTGGCTCTGGTGTTGTCCAAGGCTGACCCTGTGGACCCAGTTCCTGGGCCCCACCCCCTTCCACCTCCTTACAGAGTTGGCCCTGCCAGCTGTTCCCTACTGCCACCTGAACGTGGCCGGGTCTTCTTCAACCTAAGAATACCCTCCCTTGCTGCTTCTCCTCTTCGGCCGTTACCCGGTCTCTGACCTCGCCACGGTCAGGCTTCAAGCCCCACCCCACTAAGGCTACTCTTGCCAGAGTCACCCGTGACCTTCTCATTGCCGAACCCAAGAGCTTCTCAGTCCTTGACTTAGCCGACTTCACTGGCTTGACCCAACTTGGGCCTGCCTTTGGTTTCCATAGCCCCATGTTCTTCTGACTTCTCTGCCCGCGTCTTAAACATTGGTGCTCTCCAGGGCTCTCCTTGGCCCTCTTCTCTTCTCCGTTATACCTTCTCTGGGTTATCCCATCTATTCTCAGTTACCATCTTTGTACGATGTATAATCCCAAATCATTCTGGGATCCTAAGACTTTGGGGGCTCTTTCCTCATCTCAGCCTCGGTGGGCTGGATCCCTGGATGCAACTGTGTGTGTGTGTGTGTATGTGTGTTTTGGTGGGGTCCCTAAGCAGTGACTGTGGCCTCCTTTCCTCCCATTTCAGGGTTCCACAAACCATTTTGCATGTGTGTGTGTGTCTGGTTACCGCAGCCTTCTGTGAAGGTGGGTCTTCCTGAATTAATTTATCTGTTCCAAATGCCTTAACATGACTCTGTTTCTGGGAGTCTGATTTCCCACTTCCCACATTGCTTCTGCCTTTCCCTCCAGTTCCTACTCCCCTTGTGACCACTGGGGCCTCAGGGAAGATAAAGCTGGGTCTGTCAGAGGGTGACAGGGATGTGCTGCCTGGTTGCTATGGGAACTCAGACTTTGCCTCTTGCACCTCAAGGGAGCAGGAGGGACTGGCCTCCTCCCCCAAGGTTGAACCCCACCTCTTTGGCAAGACCCCAGTCCCAGCAGTCTCCTGATTTATAACCAGGCCGGACCACGTGCAATAGGGTGGAAACCAAATCGCTCCATGCCACATTATTTAAAAGAAAGGCGGGTTTTGTGGTGGGTTTTGTTTGTTTTTTGTTTTTTGCTTGTTTGTAATGACTTTTTTTTTTTTTTTAATAAAAGTATTTTGGAAGGGGAAAAAAAAAAAAAGGTTTTTTACCTGGAAGGTTGATTAAAACACAGACTTCTGGGGCACCTGGGTGGCTCAGTTGGTTGGGTAACTGCCTTTCGGTGCAGGTCATGATCCCACGGTCCAGGGATCAAGCCCCATGTCAGGCTCCCTGCTTATCAGGGGTGTCTGCTTCTCCCTCTCCCTCTGCCCCTTCCCGTGCATGTTTTCTCTCTCACTCACCCTCATTATTTCAAATAAATAAGTGAAATCTTCAAAACAACAACAACACAGATTTCTGGGCCCCACCCCCAGAGTTTCTGATTCTGTTTACAGTGGGGCCCAAGAGTTCCTATTTCTAACATAGAACTATTTCTAACAGGGTTAACTGTCTCGTTAACATATTTCTAACATATTCCCAGGGGGTCCTGGAGCTGCTGATCCAAGCACCATGCTCTGTGAATCACTGATCTCATGCAGTCACCGTGTTATATCGGGTGTCATCTGAGGAGGTGACCTCCCCCACCGGGGCCTCAGAAACAGTAGCTGTGTACAGCTCTTCCAATACAACTCAACCCCCAATGTAGCTTAGGAGACTTCTCTTCCACTTTCCAGCCTTACCAGTCTCCACCCACCAGCTAGCCCCAGCTCCCATTGGCTCTGTGTCGCCGACATCCATGCTGCTGCTCGCCTCCATGCCTTGTGTCTAGGACAAGGGGATCCTCACTTCACCGGGCAAAGTCTTCCTAACCTCTGTGGTTCTGTTATAAATATGGCTTCTTGGAGGAAAGTATTCTCTAACCTATTAAGTCTAGGTTAGGTGCTGTCTCTTTCTGTCTGCTTCTAGAACCTCTCCATTGTTTATTCTTCTACTAAATGTAATCACCATGCTAGGAAATGGGGATAAAATACGAGGAAGAGGATTCTGCCCTCAAGGAGCTCACAGTCTGATGGAGGAATCTCATGCAGGATCCTTAATTGCCTTAGCCATTTATTTGCTTGTAACCATGAAAGTTTATTTTAATCCTCGTAAATCCTAGTACTTGTTAATGTTTATCCTTTATTCCTGTTAACATTTAGGCTGTGTGCTTACATCCTCATGAGACTAGTTAAAATAATTTTATTTGGATATTCTTGAGAGGACTACTGAGTAAGAAATGCTAGGATTCCACCTGGCACAATGAAAAATACTCAGCCCTCGAAAACATCTGTGTCTATCTGCCTTCGAGGAGAGAGAAACACTCATGTCTTTTCTTCATGTCTTCATCAATGGGGGTGAATTTTCCTTTCCTTCTGTGAACCGTTACTCAGGGTGGAAGCAGATCGAGAATCCCCCCCGTCCCATGCCTCATAGCTTCACAGTGGTACTGTGCCTTACGTGGTGTGCATAGTCCCGCGCCGGCCCCCACCCCCGCCACGCACCATGTTGATAGTTCAAGGCTTATTATTCATTCTTTGTGTATGGAGAAAAATGGAATGGTGTGTTTTCCAGGATTTTATAATCTTTCATCTGTGAGTTCCTGAGAAAGGTGTTCGTTTGTTTTTAGTCCTGTTAATCATAAAGCAGTACGCAACACATATTGTTGCATTTTGAAGCCAGGCTAAGATGAATTTCAGATGTATTTCCTGGCATGTGGTACTTGTTCATTGATCTTAAATAAAAGGCTAATTAGAGAATGCTGTGGTGATTAATATGAAGATGGTAAAATAATTCTTAGATGGTCTGTATCATGTTTGGCAAACATTGCATTGCTCTTCCAAAACAGTGATGAGAGTTCTGATACCACAGTTCTTTCACCAAAGAAGAAGAAATCTTCACTGGAGAGCTTGAGCTACCTGGAACTGCTCAAATAGCTTGTGGGTTTTCTTCCAGAATGCTTCGTAAAGATGCGTTTGGCCCCATCCTTCCCGTAATTACCAAGAGGAGCCATGCGAGACAGTTAACCCTGGGGGAATTAAGGGATTTGAAGGATCTTTGAAAGTTCATCCTATCTAGGTTATTTCTTTAAAGCAAAATTCCCAAACATTTCAGATAAGAATATGTCTTTAAAAATAAGACAGAAGTGCAGATGAAGGTTAAAGATCAAAGGCTATGTGAACTCTAATGAAATAAGTTGACTCCCATTAGGTGGTTATCATTTTTTTAGAGTGAGTTTAATATTTAATGAAGATTACAATGAAGTTTTATGTGCCTTTTCAGAGATATTTATTTAACGATATGGGCAGCAGTCAGCCTCTAAAAGGGTATTTCTCCCCAAGAGGTGTATAACTTACTTTGATTGGAAATTGGGATGCATTTTTTTTCTTCAGATGTTTGGACGTGATGCAAATCTTCCTATCCTCTGCGGTGCCCAGTAAGCTCCCACTCGGCTCCCTTTCATTCCAGTCTCTCGTAGGAGGCACTCATTCATTCCTGCATTCCGTGTGTATTTATGCCTTCAACTGAGAGGCAAGCTGCAAAGGATTTAAAGATTTAAATAGATGTTACTGAATTGAATTGGGGAAAGCATTCCAGCTGGGAGGGCGTGTGCAAAGGTTCGGTGGCATCGAGGAAGCAAGAATGGATGGTCTGGAAGGTCAAACTCTGGGTGGTCTTGTTCATCCCGTGGAGAAGCTGGGAGGTCACCGGAAGA
Source organism: Nasua narica (assembly GCA_028533885.1). Classification (NCBI taxonomy): domain Eukaryota; kingdom Metazoa; phylum Chordata; class Mammalia; order Carnivora; family Procyonidae; genus Nasua; species Nasua narica. The sequence continues at coordinate 7,479 of JAPYYJ010000076.1, forward strand.
GCCCGAGCCTGGGAGTGTCGTGCTGAGAGCGTGCGTCGGAGAGATGCATCTGGTGCCCTTCTCCGGGAAGGGGAAGCTGGGACAGATGACCGCGGAGGGGGGAGAGGCAGGACGAGCAGATAGGAGGTTGAGTTCGAGTTTCTAAAATTTTTTATTTTTTGGTTAAACTATAGTTGACACACAGTGTTACATTAGTTTCAGGTGTGCAACGTAGTGATCAGTTAAGTTTATACCTTGTTCTGTGCTCCCCATGAGAGTAGCTACCATGTGTCACAACACCAAGCTATTATTACAGTACCATCGACTATATTCTCTATGCATTTCCTTTTGTCTTGGTGACTTCCTCCTCCCATAACTGGAAGCCTGTATCTCCCACTCCCCTTCACCCATTTGCCCCCCCACCCACCTCCCCTCTGGCACCCATTAGTTGTTCTCTGTATTTATGGGTCTGTTTCTGCTTTTTGTTTATTTATTCATTTGTTTTGTTTTTTTTAGATTCCACATATAAATAAAATCATATGGTGTTTGTCATTCTCTGGCTGACTTATTTCACTTAGCATAATTCTCTCTGGGTCCATCCATGTCATTGGGAATGGCAAGATCTCATTTTTTTTATGTCTACTATTTCATTGCATATGCTTGCCACTTCTTTATCCATTCATCTATGGATGCACACTTGGGTTGCTTCCATGTCTTGCCTATTGTAAACAATGCTGCTAGTAACAAAGGGGTACATATAGCTTTTCAAACTAATGTTTTTGTTTTCTTTGGGTAAATACCCAATAGTGGAATTACTGGATTACATGGCATAACAGCTTTTTTTTTTTAAGATTTATTTTTTTTTATTTTATAGGGGTGGGTAGAGAGGGATAGAGGGGAAAGGAGAGAGAAACACAAGCAGACTTCATGCTGAGCTTGGAGCCCAACACCAGGCTTGATCTCACCACCCTGAGATCAGACCTGCGCCAAAACCAAGAGTCAGATGCTCAGCCGACTGTGCCACCTAGGCACCCCAGGTATGTCTGTTTTTAATTTTTTGAGGAATCCCCATACTGTGGCTGCATCAATTTGCATTCTTATGCACAGTGCATGAGGGTTCCTTCTTCTCCATATCCTTGCCAACATTTATTATTGTTTTGTTTTGTTTTGTTTTGTTTTTTTGGCTCTACCATTCGGGCAGGTGTAAGGTGATGTCTCATTGTGGTTTTGATTTGTATCTCTCTGATGATGAGTGATGTTGAATATCTTTCCAGTGTTTGTCGGCCATCTATAGGTCTACTTGGGAAAATGTCTATTCAGGTCCTCTGCCTATATTTAATTGGATTATTTGTTTTTTTCTGGTGCTGAGTTGTTTGTTGAATTTGAGTTTTGATTGTGTGGATTAAAGGAAGAGATTGTGCAAGAGACACTACAACAGGAAGGCTGATGAACTTGGGCACTCACTTGGGCAAGAGGGAAGAGTGGCTGTGATTTAGGTTTCAGTGGTGATGACTTAGGGTAGCAAGAAGAATGAATCACACTAGCAACAGAAGCAGGGAAGGGGAAGAGGGGAACTTGGTATTTTTTTCAGAACGTGATGGTTTGGCTTGGAGCAAGTCGATCCTGAGGTTAAAGTGGACTGTCTAGGGAGAAAAGCTGGACAGACAGCTGGGTATTATGGACCTGGATTTCTTATGAGGTTGGAGACACAGATGTGCGGTCATTTAAATAGTAGATGTGCCTCTGAGAGTGAGCCCATTTAGAGATAGAAGCATAGGAGACCAAGGACAGAGCTTAGGGACACACCCACACTCTAGGGATGGGCACATTTTATATATAACGTTTACTAAAAATGGTAGCTGAGTCATTTAAGCAAATTGTGTATTTTTGCATATTTCCAAAAAAAGTAAAACCACATACATATTTTTCATATGTTTTGTATATTTCCAAAAAAGCTAGACCACAGAACTACCATTTTTATATCATGCTCCTGCCTTGAAGTTTTATTTTAATATTTTAGTGTTGGTGAAGAGTAACATGCTGATGGATAAGAGAGTATTTAGCTCTACTTGATCTCAAATCCCCTGGCATTAATGAAATTATATTCCAGGATACTGAAAGTATACTGTAAATAAGATTTTTGAACAGCTACAGAAATGACCTTGAGAAATAATGAAAATGAACAAAATTCCGATTTTTTTTTCCAAATGGAAAAAAGATAGATTCTGTATACTACTTCAGACTGGTGAATGTAATGTCCACCTTAGACACTTTTTAAGAATATTTTAAGAATTAAGAAAGTTTTCAGGGGCGCATGGGTGGGCTCAGTCAGTTGAGCGTCTGACTCTTGATTTTGGCTTAGGTCCTGATCTCAGGGTTGTGCGATTGAGCCCTGCATCAGGTTCTACGCTCAGTGGGGAGTCTTCTTGAGATTCTCTCTCTGTTTCTCTCTCTCTCTCTCAAATAAATGAATCTTAAAAAAAAGGATTATGAAAAATTTCAAAATCAAGCATGCATATGGGAGCCCAGTGAAGAAGACCAACATCTCATGGAGTTTTGCTATGAACAGATTATGTCAGACCTCAGATCTTTTTTTTGCAGGATTTCTGGATAGCAGGTAAGAGTTTGTATCGGCTTGTCATGATAGTCACATGGAGAAACGGAAGCTAGGTGCAAGGAATTAGCCAGATGAGCACAATGTCAGTAGCCTGGACAAAATGTCCGGGTTAGGTCCTACATTTGCAGGACTTATTTATTTATTTGAGAGAGAGAGAGAACGTGAGCAGGGGAGAGGTAGAGGAAGAGAGAAAGGCAGAGGGAGAAGCAGACTCCCCACGGAGCAGGGAGCCCAACATGGGGCTCGATCCCAGAACCGGAAGATCACGACCTAAGCTGAAAACAGATGCTTAACCAACTGAGCCACTGAGGTGTCCCTCTTCTTCAACTTTTTAGTCAGTATTTGATGTGGAAATGCTGTATAGGTAGTTCATTGATGGCTACTAGGGTCAGAATCCAGTATCTCAATAGGCTAAAGAGCTAAATTTAGTATGATGAAATTTCACAGGAATCTTTTATTCATTATCACACTTGGATCCCAAAAGGTATTCATAATTCTCTTTTCTCCTTCCCTACCCCCTTTATGCAACTTTTAGCAGAGCCGATTATTCCCTGTTCCATTAGCACCATAGGCTTAATTGTATCAGAGCACTTTTCACCTTGCACTGTTGTTGTTTACTGGTCACCCCCCCACACACAGTGTGAGCTCTCTGAGGACTGCTGTGGTATTTCCTGCGCGTCAGATGATTGCTTGAATACGTGAACTAGAACTCAGTGACAGCACTCCGAAAGAGCCTTCGTAACTTCCCTCGGCGTCAACCACCTGATGCAATTGACAGAGTATTACACTTGGGCTCTTCCCAGATATGGATGTTACTGGTTATGGATTAGCGGTAGCCACTAGCTGATCCTTTCACCTAAATGTTCACTAGTGAATGACCTAAATGTAAAGCCAACAAAGTGACCGGAGCTGGCAGGGATCTTAGGGATTACTGCGTTTATCTAACTTATTGTACGTTTGAAGAAGTTGGGACGAGTGACTCGCCCAGCCTGGCACAGCTCACGGGGCTGGAGGAGGCTCTGGGACTCTGGACTCTTGATTTCCCTTCTCAGTAGGAGTAGTTTTATAGCTCATGTTTGTAGGAAAAATTATTTTTGGTCATTATTTTGAACATATTTTGAAGTTTCATCACTTAGTAATTACCCATAATTATGATTCACATAAATTGTCTGTAAAAATGGATAAAGTAACTTTGAGCTTGCATTTCTTTTAATGATATGGAATGCAGTGGTTGCCATCTCACCAAAGTTTTAAAGTTCTTTCCTTTCAGTTAACTTTTCTTAAGTCTTTAACACATGAAGTATATTTATGTGTTATTTTTAAGTCTAGAGTGTCTTTTCTTGGAAATCCCACTGTCAGTATGAGATGCTCTTGGGAGCCCTGCAGAAAATGGGGCAGGGGGATTGCAGAGGGTGATTTGTTATTTGTTTTCTCATGTGGCAGCTGCTTCCTCCTCCAGGTATCTTAAAGAAGCCTTTCTCTCCATTGGAGGCTTTTTGTTTGTTTTATGTGTTCAACTTTTTAATAAAAATTGATATACCCAAATCGTTAAAGCAAAATATTGTGCAGGTGGGTTTACAATGAAAAGCACTAGTTGTGTAATTACTTCTACCATCTATAGAAAGAACCCCCTTTACATCTTTTAATTGTTTCTTTGGTGTGCTTGTCTCCTTATTGCTGAGGAATATATTTTTATGTTTTAGATGTTAACATATTTTGTCATTTGAAAGGTGATTCATTTGACATGTTCAAAAATGGAAAGTGTGGAAATGTATGTAGTAAAAAATCTTCTCACCGCTTTGGTCCTATTCCATAGAATCCCCACAGTGAGAAAAATTTTTAAAAAAATCAGTTAACTCTTGTCACTTCTAGAAAATCTTGATATATAAACAAATGGAAAAATATACCCTTCCTTTTCATCTAAATTTGTACTGTTATTACTTGAGTACTTTTAGTCGCCGTTTATTGACTTGCTGCTACCATTAAGTGTATCTACCTCTCCTCATGGTAACTCGCCTAACTCCTGTCTTCTAGCACAGGTCTGTGTTAAGTCCTGAACTTTAAGCAGTCCGCTGACACTTTAAACTTTTTGTCATGCCAGCTTTGGATGGTGTTTCTTGATTGTCCACTCTGTGAGGGTGGGGTCAATGGCACCCCAAATCAGCTCTCCCCATTGTCTTTCTTCTCTTTATCATCTGCCCTTTTCCTTTTATATTCTTATCAGTGAGGTTAACACTTAACATTCTTTTTTTAAACCCATAATCAAATCTCCCATGAGTTCTTTAGCTTTAGTAGTTAAAGTTGAAAATCAAGACAAAGTTTCCACATTATGATGACCAAGTACATATTGTTCTCTGAGGAGCCAAGTGTGGAGTGCTGGGATTATCTATCCTTCCCTACATGCATTTCTTAAAAGTATGTTGGCGTTGGCTTTGCATTGTATTCCTTTATCTTTGGCTTTGCATTGTCGGTGACCATGTTAAGCTTATCCCATGTGTCCCAGCCCCCAGGATGGCCAGGGGTTCCAGAACCCCTTCTCTGAGGAGGGATCCCTGGTTTCCTCTGTGTGCTGCTGCTTCCGTGGGTTGACTGACCCCAGATGGGCTGCGCACTGCCCCTCAGGATGACCCTTCCTTGCTCTTCTTTGGCTGAATCCAGATTTTGGAACTTTGTATCTTTTTTGTTCTTCTTTGTTTACTGCCTAGCTTCTTTTGATACATTTTCAAATAATTTCCTCAGGAAGGGTGAGTGAAAGGTAAACTTTGTGCATTGTCAGTCAGCCCATGCATTTCCAATGACATCTGTATTCTGCCCACGCGTGTCTGGTAAAGTCTTTATTCTGACCCGTGGGTTACAGGATTGATCAGTTAGGACTTCTCGACTGAAAATGATTTCCCCATCAGAACCAGAAGGCATTTCTCATTGTCTTTTAGCCTCCAGGATTCTCACGAGAAGTCTGATGCCAGTCTGATTTTTCATTCTGCAGAAGTGTTTTCATCTTTTTTCCTCTGGAAACTTCAGGGATCTTGTCTTCATCCTTGTTCTGAACATCCTAACACAACATAGCTAAGTGTGGACCTTCAGAATTCATTTCCCACGACTACTTGATGGGTCATGTCAATGAGAAGACTTATATCCGGGGCGCCTGGGTAGCTCAGTCATTAAGTGTCTGCCTTCGGCTCAGGTTATGATCCCAGCGTACTGGGATTGAGCCCCGCATCTGGCTCCTTGCTCGGCTGGGAGCCTGCTTCTCCGTCCCCAGCTCTCTGTGCTTGTGTTCTGTCTCTCGCTCTGTCAAATACATAAATAAAATCTTACATAAAAATCAAGTGGATTTCTAAAAAAAAAAAAAAGACATATCTGTCATTTTTGGGAAATCCTCTTCTATTGAGGATTATCAGACAGAAACCTGAAAATTTTATTTTTTTTCTAAGATTTATTTATGAGAGAGAGAGACCAAGCATGAGTGGGAGGGCCAAAGGGAGAAGGAGAGAAATCTCAAGCAGATTCTGTGCTGAGCACAGAGCCCGACACAGGGCTGGATCCCACACTCCTGAGATCACGACTTGAGCTGAAATCAAGAGTCAGATGCTCATCTGACTGTGCCACCAGGCATCCCCAGAAACCCAAACATCTGACTCTCAGAGATAGGATGGTGGAGACGAGAAGGCAGTCCGGCCTGTGACTCTTCATTAGCTCCCACTGACGTCAGCCTTGATCTCATGCTCCTTCTCCAGAGTGCCTGGCCGTCCTGTACCCGGTATCTGCCTGGGTGTCTGCAGGGCAGGGCAGCTCCCTCCTAGGCTGTGGGTCCCCCAGAAGTGTATCTTCTGTGGGACTTCCTTTGCCTTGCTCCTTCAGGCAACATTTTTACCTGATTTTGTAGATATCTGTGATAGTCCTTGTTTGTTGATGGCTCCCCTCCCATTCTCTTCCTGTGTTTTCATGTTCCTGCTATCCCTTTATTTTAAGGGATAGTATAATATCCCTTTGCAATAATAGAGACTTGAGTGGCAGGTGAAACTTGTGTCTTCCATCATCACAAAGTTAGAAGGGCTCAGACGTGGAGTTGGAGCTCAGCCTCAGTAGGGCTGTCCCATAGCCCTGCCTCCCTAAAGTGAGGGACCTTGTCTAACTCATCTTTTTATACAGCCTGGAGCTTGGTGCATATAGCCAACCCTGGATAAACGTCTGCTGAATCGTAACAGGTGTGAACATTGAACTGTTGTATTCAGGAATGATGAAGTGACTTCTTTATGTTCAACTTTGGACAGACTTTTAACAGAACGAGTAAATTGTGCCTCACCCCCAACCCCTAGACTCCATAAGTATTAAAAAAAAGATGGTGAAAAATGATGAGATTTTATGGTGAATTTGATACCCACCCACCTAATTTTGGATTAAAAGAATTGCTGGCTTTAGTGATTTCATTTTCCATATCATAGCTGAGAAGTAGCTCCTCTCAGTTCCCTGCTTTTAATTGCCTGGTTTTTCCTTGCAATTAGAAAGCTATTAGAACTTGACACTCCATTTTAATGTGAGCTAAGCTGAATTTTAACTAACAAGGGTCTGTGGTGGCATAAACTAATGTTTACAACGGCGTTTTGTGTACTGTAAAGTGCTACACACGTTTGAGTTTTTGTTGATATTATAATGTGAGAAGTGCCAGAATTATTTTTTAAGCCGTGCTATTTTGAGCAGGGATGAAGGCACTACTTATCATGCCGCTGACGTCTGTTTTATGCTTTAAATGGTGAAGGGATGATTTTGTAATACGTGGTGGTGAACCCTTAGTAGCAGTGGCGGAGGTGGGAATGAGTCTGCGTGGTGTATGATTACTTTCTAATTTATTTGGCTAGTGTAGACCTATGTTAGGGAAAATGCAAAGGACTGGGCTGCCATAAAGATCTTTGGACAACTCTCAGATACAAATGTAATATGGCTCCAGAGGCAAAATCTTCTGACCCCTGGCGGGTCCTCTGGCTAGTTCTGCTGAGGTGAGCAATCAGCCCAGCCTGGGGAGCGCGGTGGAGCCTGACCGCCCAGGGGGCCCGGGCACCGAGTTATCACTGATCGTGAGAGCCGTGCTTTCTTTGTGCAAGTCAAGGCTCCTGGTGGCATTTGTATTTGACAACCTACCTATCTGTTTCCTTACACTGTCCACTCTTTTGCTGGTTTAAAAAAAAAAATAGACAAAAAGGGAATATAATTAATTGAAATCTATTTATAACTTTAAATTTACTCCCAGTTTTTATCTGTGTGTACACTTTGCATAGTTGTAAGAGGTGAGCACATAATGGTCTACTTTTTCTACCAAATACTGTGTTAATTTAATTTGTAGACTCTGTGCTTACATATGGACTGTTTTTGTTTTTTTTTTTAATGTAGTAAGAACACTTAACATGAGATCTACTTTCTTAACAACTCTTTAAGTGTAAGCTGTAGTCTGTTAAGCATGGTGTTGTACAGCAGAGCTCTGGAATTTACTAAGCTTGCATGACTGTAACTTCACACATAATATTTTTAATAGTGATAAAGTATTCGTAACGTTGATACACCGTAACATACTTCACTTTTCTCTCATTGTTACGAATTAGTGTGTTTCTAATTGTTCATCATCATAAGCAGTACTGATACAGGCATCCTCACACAAAAGACTATTATGCTTTTGGTTTATTGTCTTAGCTTCTATCCTTAGAGCAGGACGATCAGAGTTTATGTTTTAGACCTCTTCTTTATGGAGACATTCTGGTCTCCAGAAAGACAGGGCCCTGCAGTTGTTTCCATCTATATTTTTGCTCTGGGGAGTCTGGGCATTCTCTCTTGTAATGATTTACCGTTTCTCTTTATTTTGGAAGGAAGAGCTCATAGTTCTGTACTTTTAGATGAATTCATTAATTGTATGGGAAAAATTTGAATGTGGGAGATGAGCATCTTAATGATTTGATGATAACAAAGGTAAATTGTGAAAAACACACCACAATCAAGCTAATTAACATATGCATCACCTCAGTGGTCACTTTTTTTCTTTCTTTCTTTTTTTTTTTTGGTGGTGGTAAGAACACTTAGGGTCTACCTTCTTAGCAAATTTCAGTTACACGGTGCTTTAAGCACACACTGTCATTTCACACAGTGTGTTTCCAGAGTAGATTCCTCCTGCTAAATTGCAGACATTGATGGTACAGGTAACACAGATCAAGTTTTTAGCAGTAAACCCTATGGTAAGGGTTGTTTTATCAGCCTAATTTCCCTTAAGAGCTAGCTGAGGGCATTCTGTCTGAAGAACGAGACACAGGACAGGCTCTGCAGGGGTGGGAGTGGGCACAGAGGCTTGGGTTGGATCTCAGAACCCGAGGTGAGGGCGCAAACTGGGCACATTCCACACCTTTCTTGGGTCTCCTCCTGTTTATGCAGAAGTTAATCAGAAAAAAGGGTAATTACTGTATTGGGTTATGGGTGGTAAAGAACAAGGGCTCGGTTGCAGAAACGATTATTTTGAGAAAATAGCTTTTCAGAATTAAAAAGCTACTTTATTTCCACCGAAGTCAAACATGAAAACCAGTGATAATTAAAGTGAAGGAACATTAACTAATTGCATAGTGTATTAATTCACCACAAAAATAGATTTATAGGTGTTGTCATGTCTTCTTGGTTTTTAGGGGGTAGATTTTCAAAAGAGGTTAATGAGACCATGTAAAATGGTCATAAGAAGACTGGTTTTACATTCTTTGGTAAAATTGCTGTTGGAACGTTGCCCGTTACTTCCTATTGTCTTTCTATAAAGATCCAAGTGATAAAGTCATCAGAGTTCAGGGCTAAGAGAGAGTTGATTTTTTTCCTGAAAAATATGATTTATTTTATTAGATAATAAGATATATGTAAACATATGTAAGGCTCTCGCTTTCTCTCTCTCTCTCTCTCTCTCTCTCTCTCTCTTTGTGGGTGGAAGATAAATGGCAAATAAATGAATGAGTCAAAAGGGAGTTGAGACATAAAGGAATTATTTAGGGCTGCTCATTCCTGGAATGTCCCTCATAAGAACCATAATTAAATTAAGTAATAAAGAAGTTATCCCATTGAAGATTATTTTCACGTCTCAAGAAGTATATTTTGGTTGTAGCTAATTGACGGTTCAGGTTTAAATAGTAGAGCTTTGTGGATATTTGGTTCTATTCTTATGAAGACTTAAACGATTATTCTTTTCTTGTGAAGACTCTGCTCCTTCTAGATCCTTTCCAGGGTTTTCGTTATGAGGCAGGTGGGCCTGCCTAACCTTAGCCTACATGTCCCAGAGAAGGAAGGGCCAGTTTGGGTGCTCGGCAGAGAGCAGAACTGGGCTCAGATTTCCTCCTCGAGCCCTGGAGTCCTCGAATACTCAGGGCTCAATGGGAACCCTGAGGCTTAGAGAGAACACATGCTTCCATCAATGTACACAGTTCATTGGTGGCACAATCCATTCAGTATCTGACTTGCCATGCGATTCAACATCCAGGCTCTTTTCACCCTGCTGTGTGATGTTTTCCTCATAAAAGAGGTTGAAATTACAGGGTTGGACCTTCTGAGCCGTGGCTCTTCACCAAGACACATCCCTGTAGGACAAGAAACTGACACGGGGGGCGTCTGATGAGGAGGCCTAGAGGCAACTCAACTTTAAGGATGGATGGGAGAGAAAGGGGGATTCCTACTTGTTCATCTAATTTTTATTTTCTTTCATTATTGATTTAATAGCATAAATATTTAACCTTTATGCTCTACTAACAAATTGTGGCAAATCCCAGTTAGGAAGAAAGGAGAAAAAAAATCCCAGATACTAAGGTGGTCCTGGCTCGCTAGTTTTCCACACACTTGCTCTACCTTCCTCCGCAACCCTGGCTTCTGGACCTTGTTTTCACTGCCGTTTAGAGCACAAGTGTTTCCTACTTTCCACACGCTTCTCCACACGCTTCTCTCCACATGCTTTCAGTTTCTCCCAGTTTCGGATCACATTTTAGCCAAAAGCTCAAAACAAATAGCTACTCTCTTCTTACAGGTGATTCTGAATGCCTTTCATGCACACATAATAGGCGTGCCCCGTCTGTTCTTTGCCTTGCTCATTGAGGACTTCCCTTTCTCGGGGGCGAGTATTTGGAGCCTGCCAAGTAAGGCACCGCGGCCGAAAGCCGGGCTGAACAGGTTTCTCTACTGCTCGACAACACATGACATCATGATTTCATTCTTGGCGGGCTGAGCCAAAAATTAAAACAAAAATAAATCCGTTCATTTTGAGTCCTCATCGAACTACAGATTAAATCCCACATCCTCTGGTACTTCTTTCAAAAGGTACATTTTGGATAAACCATCAGGTTGGTGTGAAACAGGTATTCAAAATACAGGCAGGGATTAAAAAATATACAGTGTGCTTAATTGGCCTCTTCCTCTGCTATTTTATGGAATATCTAGTGTGTTGTGCTAGTAATTATATTAAACAAGATCTACTGGGGCACCTGGGTGGCTCAGTGGGTTAAAGCCTCTGCCTTCGGCTCAGGTCATGATCTCAGGGTCCTGGGATCGAACCCCGCATCCGGCTCTCTGCTCAGCAGGGAGCCCCC
>JAPYYJ010000763.1:0-18676 GCA_028533885.1 Nasua narica
GAATGAAACTTGACCATTCTCTTACACCATACACAAAGATAAACTTGAAATTGATAAAAGACCTTAACGTGAAGCAGGAATCTATCAAAACCCTAGATGAGAACATAGGCAATAACCTCTATGACATTAGCCACAGCAACTTCTTTCAGGACATGTCTCCAAAGGCAAAGGAAACAAAAGCGAAAATGAACTTTCGGGACTTCATCAAGATAAAAAGCTTCTGCACAGTGAAGGAAACAGTCAACAAAACAAACAGGCAACCCACAGAATGGGAGAAGATCTTCGCAAATGACACTACAGACAAAGGTCTGATATCTAAGATCTATAAAGAACTCCTCAAACTCAACACTCCCAAAACAGATAGTTACATCAAAAAATGGACAGAAGACATGAACAGACACTTCTCCAAAGAAGACATACAAACGGCTAACAGACACATGAAAAAATGTTCATCATCTTTAGCCATCAGAGAGATTCAAATCAAAACCACACACCTTACACCAGTTAGAATGGTCAAAATCAACAAAACAGTAAACAATGAATGTTGGAGAGGGTGTGGAGAAAAGAGAACCCTCTTCAACTGTTGGTGGGAATGCAAATTGGTACAGCTACTTTGTAAAACAGTGTGGAGATTCCTCAAGAAATTAAAAATGGAGCTACCCTATGGCCCTGCAATTGCACTACTGGGTATTTACCCCAAAAAAGCAGATGCAGTACAAAGAAAGACCACATGTACCCCAATGTTCATAGCAGCAATGGCCACAATTGCCAAACTGTGGAAAGAACCAAAATGCCCTTCAACAGATGAGTGGATAAGGAAGATGTGGTACATGTATACAATGGAATATTACACCTCCATCAGAATGGATGAATATCCAACTTTCATATCAACCTGGATGGGACTAGAAGAGATTATGTGGAGTGAAATAAGTCAAGCGGAGAGAGACAATTATCTTATGGTCTCACTTAGGTGTGGAGCATAAGGAAAATCATGGAGGGCATTGTGAGAAGGAAGTGAAATGTGACTGTGTGGAAATCGGAAGGGGCGATGAACCATGGGAGACTGTAGACTCTGAGCAACAAACTGAGCGTTTTGGAGGGGAGGGGGTCGGGTGTTGGGTGAGCCTGGTGGTGGTTATTGAGAAGGGCACATATTGCATGGAGCACTGGGTGTGGTACATGAACAATCAATCCTGTAACACTGAAAAAATAAACATATTTGGGAAAAAAAAGAAAAATGTTGACAGTTTGTCCTAAAAACCTCTGTATGTGTTTAGGTGTAAATGTGTTTTTTGTGTTTGTTTGCTGAATGATATAATCTTCCTAAGGCAACGATGGCAAGGATGCTTTTCATTTGAAAGAATAGTCACTGAGTGCCAGACACTGAAATAAGCCCGGGGTCTAGAAAGAGAAACCAGAATTGATTCTGTCCTCAAAGAACTCAAAAACTAATAAATATTGGCTAGAAATGGCTCTAGTAAGTGCTAAAAAACTATTCTATAGAGGTGGCCATCTATTATTGTCCAAGCTGAAACACTTATGAGAATAAAATATTACTAATAATTATATCAGATCTTTAGGCATAAAAATTAGGTATGTCCCAGACAAACATGGATGTGTGGTTGGTCCTTCAAGTTACTTGAAAAATTCCATCCACATACAAAAGAGGGAATGTTAAATTCTGTCAGTCGGGTGAGAGATAAGAGTAGTGGTTATAGAGATTAAGAATGAATTCAAGGATATAATATTTGGAGTAATTTTTGACTAATAATTTAATTAATAAACATTTACTTAGTGTGACTATGTGCCTGGAAACATGTTAGGAGCTGGGGACATAAAAACATAGATCCTGATTTTAGCGTCTTATAGTGGTAATGCTGGGGAGTGGAGACATTATAATCAAAAAATTATACAATTTATAATTATAAATTGTGACAAGTGGTTAAATGTTTTAAAAAAGTAGGAAGACATCAGTTGAGCCATAAAGGAAAGAGTAACAATTGCTGGCAAGGGAGAGTTTTCTAAATTATAAATATATAAACATTAATATGACCCTGTGACTTAGTCAACACTTCATGCTTAATATTATTGGTAAGGAGTGATAAATGAAAGCATTGAGGACGGATAAAAGAAAATAGTTATTTTTGCCTAAAAAGGAAGGTAAGTAGGGAGAAAAGTTTCAAAGATGATGTTCTACAAGATATGGATGTCCACTCTGACCGTTAAAATTTAACATATTACTGAGCGTCTTAGCCTGAGCCATCAGAAAACAAAAAGAAATAAAAAGCATCTAAATTGGCAAGGAAGAAGTCAAACTTTCACTACTTGCAGATGACATGATACTTTATGTAGAAAACCTAAAAACATTCACCAAAAAATTGCTAGAACTAATACATGAATTCAGTAAGGTCGCAGGATATAAAACAATATACATAATACTGTTGCAATATTATACAACAAGAAGCAGGAGAAAAAGAAATCAGGAAACCAATCCCATTTGCACAAAAATCTATAAGATACCTAAGAATAAACCTAACCGAAGAGGTAAAAGATCTGTACTCTGAAAACTTTAGAGCACTTGTGAAAGAAATTGAACAGGACACCAAGAAATAGAAAAATATTCTATCCTCATGGATTGGAAGAACAAGTATTGTTAAAATATCTACACTACCCAAGGTTATCTACACATTTAATGCAATCCCTGTAAAAATACCACCAGAATTTTTCACAGAGGTGGAAAAAAAATCCTGATTTTTTTTAATATTTTATTTATTTATTTGACATAGTGAGAGAGATTACAAGTAGGCAGAGAGGCAGGCAGAGAGAGAGGGGGAAGCAGGCTCCCCACCGAGCAGAGAGCCCAATGTGAGGCTCAATCTCAGGATCTTGAGATCATGACCTGAGCCGAAGGCAGAGGCTTTAACCTACTGAGCCACCCAGGCGCCCCAACAATCCTAAAATTTGTATAGAACCACAAAAGACCCCAAATAGAAAAAGCAATCCTGAAAAAAAACAAAGCTAGTCAACACTATTCAGGACTACAATCTACAATACAAAGATGTAGTCATCAAGACAGTATGGTACTGGCACAAAAACAGACATAGATCAATGGAACAGAAGAGAGAACCTAGAAATGGACCCACAATTATATGGTCAATTACTCTTCAAGAAAGCAGGAAAAAATACTCAAAGGAAAAAAACAGTATCTTCCGTAAATGGTGTTGGCAAACCCGGACAGCAATATGCAGAAGAGTGAAACTGGTCCACTTCCTTACGAGAGAGACAAAAATAAATTGAACAGGGATGAGATACCTAAAAATGATACCTGAAACCATAAAAATCCTAGGGAATAACAGAGGTAAAAACCTCCTTGACATCATCCATAACAACTTCTTACTACATCCATCACCGGAGGCAAAGATGCTAAGGCAAAAAGGAACTTTTGGGACTTCATCAAGATAAAAAGCTTCTGCATAGTAAAGGAAACAATCAATAAACTAAAAGTCAGGCCCATGGAATGGGAGAAGATATTTGAAAATGCCATATCTGATAAAGGTTTAGTATCCAAAATCTATAAAGAATTTGTCAAATTCAATACCCGAAAACCAGAAAGTCCAGTTAAAAAATGGGCAGAAGATAAAAAAAGACACTTTTTCAAAGACATATAGAGGGCTAACAGAAACATGGAAGATACTGAACATCACTCATCATTAGGGAAATACAAATAAAAACCACATCACACCCTTAAGAATCACTAAAATTAAAAGCACAAGAAACAATGGATGTTGGTGAGAATGTGGGGAAAGCGGAACCCTCTTGCATTGATGGTGGCAAAGTAAACTGGTGCAGCCACTCTGGAAAACATTACAGAGGTTCCTAAAACAGATAAAAATAAATAAATAAAAATAAATTAAAAAAAATAAAAATAAATAAAATAAAATAAAATAAAATAAAAACCTTACAGTCCAGAAGTTACACTACTAGGTATTTACCCAAAGGATAAAAAAAAAAATACTAATTTATCCACTGGCATTTTTCAAAGTGCTGGAACAAACAATCCAAAAATTTGTATGGCACAGAAAAATACCCTGAATTGCTAAGAAAATGTTGAAAAACAAAACTGGGGGCATCAAGTTACCTGATTTCAAGCTTCACTACAAAGCTGTGATCACCAAGACAGCATCATACCGGCACAGAAACAGACACGTAGACCAGTGGAACATAGCAAAAAGCCCAGATATAAACCTGCAACTCTATGGTCAAATAATCTTTGACAAAACAGGCAAAAGTATCCAGTGGAAAAAAGACAGTCTCTTCAATAAATTGTGCTGGGAAAACTGGACAGCTATATGTAGAAGAAAGAAACTTGACCATTCTCTTACACCATACACGAAGATAAACTCAAAATGGATAAAAAACCTCAATGTGAGGCAGGAATCTATCAAAATCCTAGAGGAGAACATAGGCAGTAACCTCTTCAACATCAGCCACAGCAACTTCTTTCAGGACATGTCTCCAAACGCAAAGAAAACAAAACCAAAAATAAACTTTTGGGACTTCATCAAGATAAAAAGCTTCTGCACAGTGAAGGAAACAGTCAACAAAACAAACAGGCAACCCACAGAATGGGAGAATATTCGCAAATGACATTACAGGCAAAGGTCTGATATCTAAGATCTATAAAGAACTCCTCAAACTCAACATTCACGAAACAGATAATCACATCAAAAAATGGGCAGAAGACATGAACAGACACTTCTCCAAAGAAGACATACAAAAAAAAAAAAAAAAAAAGAAGAAGAAGAAGAAGAAGACCTACAAATGGCTAACAGACACATGAAAAAATGTTCATCATCTTTAGCCATCAGAGAGATTCAAATCAAAACCACACACCTTACACCAGTTAGAATGGTCAAAATCAACAAAACAGTAAACAACGAATGTTGGAGAGGATGTGGAGAAAAGGGAACCCTCTTCAACTGTTGGTGGGAATGCAAATTGGTACAGCTACTTTGTAAAACAGTGTGGAGATTCCTCAAGAAATTAAAAATGGAGCTACCCTATGGCCCTGCAATTGCACTACTGGGTATTTACCCCAAAAAAGCAGATGCAGTACAAAGAAGAACCACATGTACCCCAATGTTCATAGCAGCAATGGTCACAATTGCCAAACTGTGGAAAGAACCAAAACGCCCTTCAACAGATGAGTGGATAAGGAAGATGTGGTACATGTATACAATGGAATATTACGCCTCCATCAGAAAGGATGAATATCCAACTTTCATATCAACCTGGATGGGACTAGAAGAGATTATGTGGAGTGAAATAAGTCAAGCGGAGAGAATCAATTATCTTATGGTCTCACTTAGGTGTGGAGCATAAGGAAAATCATGGAGGGCATTATGAGAAGAAAGGGAATGGTGAATGGGGGTAAATCAGAGGGGGTAATGAACCATGAGAGACTGTGGACTCTGAGCAACAAAATGAGGGGTTTGGAGGGGCGGGAGTGGGGGGTTGGGCAAGCCTGGTGGTGGGTATTGAGGAGGGCATGTATTGCATGGACCACTTGGTGTGATGCATGAACAATCAATCTTGTAACACTGAAAAAATAAAATACACATATTTGGGAGGAAAAAAAAACCTCATAAGGGGCAAAAGTCCAGGAGCACATTGTTTCACAGGCAAATTCTTCCAAATATTTAAGAAAAGTTAATACCTATTTGTCTCATACTATTTCAAAAAGTAAAAGAGCAGGGAAAACTTCCAAATTCATTCTATAAGGCCAGCATTATTCTGATACCAAAACCAGATAACAACACTACTAAAAATAGAACTACACACCAGTATATTTGATGAACATAGATGCAAATATCCTCAACAGAATACTAACAAACAGAATCCAACAGCACATTGAAAAAATCATTCAGCATGATCAAGTGGGAATTATTTGCAGTATTCAGGGTGGTTCAATATTTGCAAATCAATCAATGTGATGCATCGCATCAATAAGACAAAGTATAAAAACAATATGGTTCTTTCAATAGATGCATAAGAAGCATTTGGCAAAATATAATATCCATTGATGATAAATACTTCTACAAAGTAGGTTTAGAGCAAGCACACCTCAACATAATAAAGGTCATAGATGAAAAACACACTACAAACATCGTACTCAGTGTGGAACAACTGAGCACTTTTCCCTAAGGTCAGTAATAAGACAAGAATGGCTATTCTAAACACTATTATTCATCACAGTACTGGAAGTTCTAGTCACAGGAATTAGATTTAATAAAAAGAAATAAAAGGCATCCAAATTGGTGAGGAAGATGTAAAACTTTCACTATGTGCAGATGACATGATATTATGTATGGGAAACCCTAAAAACTCCACCAAAAACTACTAGAACTTATAAATGAATTCAGTAAAGACACAGGATAAAAAAATCAATGTTCAGGGGCGCTTGGGTGGCTCAGTGGGTTAAAGCCTCTGCCTTTGGCTCGGGTCATGATCTCAGGGTCCTGGGATCGAGCCCCACGTCGGGCTCTCCACTTGGCGGGGGCCTGCTTCCCCCTCTCTCTCTGCCTGCCTCTCTGCCTACTTGTGATCCTTCTCTCTCTGCCAAATAAATAAACAAATAAAATATTTTTAAAAAATCAATGTTCAGAAGTCTGTTGCATTTCTATACACTAATAATGAAACAGTGGAAAGAGAAATCAAGAATACAATCCCATTTACAAGAGCATAAAAAACCCCACAATAAATACCTAAGAATAAACCTAAGCAAATAGGTGAAGACTTGTACTCTGAAAAAGTAGAAAAAATACTAATGAAAGACATTGGAGATGAAACCATGAATTGAAAAGACATTCCATGTTCACAAGTTGGAAGAACATAATTATTAAAATGTCTATACTATCCAAAGCATTCCACACATTTAATGCAATCCCTATCAACAAAACTACTACAAACAATTCTAAAGTTTATATGGAAACATAAAAGACCCCAAATAGACAAAGCAATCTTGAAGAAGAAAAGCATCGCTGGAGGTATTGTAATTTTCAACTAAGAGTTATATTACAAAGCTGTCATAATCAAGACAGTATGGTACTGGCACAAAAATAGACACATAGATTAATGGTACAGAATATAAAACCCAGAAATAAACCCACGACTATAAGGTCAGTTAATCTTTGACAAATGAGGAAATAATATACTATGGGAAAAAGACAGTCTTTTCAAGAAAATGTATTGGGAAAACTTCTCAGCCCTGTGCGAAAGAATGGAATGATCACTTTCTTACACCATGAACAAAAATAAACTCAAAATGAATGAAAGACCTAAGTGTGAGACCGGCAACCATAAAAATCCTAGAAGAGAACACAGGCAGTAAGGTCTCTGATATTAGCCATAGCAATATTTTACTAGATTTGTCTCCTGACATAGGGGAAATAAAAGCAAAAATAAATGGGACTACATTGAATTAAAAAGTTTCTGCACAGTGAAGGAAACCATCAAAAAATCTAAAAGGCAACCTACTGAATGGGAAAAAATAGTGTACAAATGACATATCTGATGAAGGGTTAGTATCCAAAATACGTAAAGAACTAATGCAATTTGACACCAAAAAATAAACAATTCAATTATAAAATGGGCATAAGACATGAAGAGACATTTCTCCAAAGAAGCATGCAGTTGACTAAGAGACATTTGAAAAGAGAAATTTGAAGATTTCCAAGGGACACTCCAAGAGACATTTGAAAATTTCCATTATTAGAGAAATGCAAATCAGAAGTACAATGAGATGTCACCTCACACCTGTGAGAATGTCTAACATAGAAAACACAAGGAACAACAAGTGTTGGTGAGGATGTGGAGAAAAAGGAATCCTCCTTGCACTATTTGTGGAAATGCAAACTTGTGCAACCACTCAGGAAAACACTATGAAGGTTCCTCAAAAATTTCCAAATAGACTTACCCTATGATTGAGAAATTGAACTGCTGACAATTTACTCAAAATCATAAAAACATTAATTCAAAGAGATACGTGCACCCTATATTAATTGCATCATTCTCTGCAATAGCCAAATTATGGAATCAGCCCATGTCCATCAACTGATTAATGAATAAAGAAGATGTGGTATATATATATATATATATATATATATATATATATATATATATATATATATATATATATATTTGAATATTATTCAGACATAAAAAGGAAAGAAATCTTGTGATATGCAATGACATGGGTAGAACTGGAGAGTATAGTGCTAAGTGAAATAAGCCTGTTAGAGGAAGACAAATACCATATAATTTCACTCATATGTAGAATTTAAGAAACAAAATAAATGAGTAAAGAAAAAAATGAAAGAGGGACAAACAAGCCAATAGACTAGTAACTGTTGAAAACAAACTGATGGTTACCAAAGAAGAGGTGGGTGGGAGAATGGGTAAAATACTTGGTAGGAATTAAGGAGTGTACATATTGTGATGAACACATAGTGATACGTGGAATTGTTGAATCACTATAGTGTACACCAGAAACTAATATGACACTGTATGCTAACTGTACCAGATTTAAAATTAAAATAAATTTTAAAAAGAAATGCTGTAAATAATTGTATGGCAACAGATCGGATAACTTAGATGAAATTAACAAATTCATAAAAAAACATGATTACTAAAACTAATGAAGCAATAGAAAACCTGAAATATATCTACAATAAATAAAATAGTAATAATGATAACAATAACAATAATAAACTTCCCATTAAAAGACCCAACTCATATAATTTCACTGATAAATACTATCAACTGTCTAAGACCTCTTCCAAAGGTAGAATAGAAGGAAATATTTCTCAATATGGGAGAAGTATCACCATGAAACCAAAATCAGGCAAATATATCACAAGAAAAGAAAATTACAGATAAATGTCCCTTATGAATACAGATGAAAAATCTTTAACAAACTACTGGCAAAATGAATCTAACATAAAAATAAATGATTACACACCATGATCAAATGTGAACCATCTGAGGAATATAAGGTTGGTTCAATATATGAAATTCAGTGTAATATAATATATTGACCAAATAAAGGACAAAAATCACGGGATAATTTTAGTACATACAGAAAAAAACATTTGATAAAATCTACATCCTTTCATGATAAAATCAAACAACAAACTAAGAATAGAAGGAAACTTCCTCAACTTCATAAAGAGGATCTGAGAAAAACCCATGCTAATATTGTAAGGATGATAAACTGAAAACTTTCCCCCAAGATGAGGAAAAAAGCAAGTATGAATACTCTATTTTTCTTTAACTTAAATTCAAGTTAGTTAACATATAGTGTATTGTTAGTTTCAGGGGTAGAATTTAATGATTCATCAGTTGCATATAACACCCAATGTTCACCACATAAAGTGCCCTCCTTAACACCCATAACCCAATTACCACATCAACCCACCCACTTCACCTTCAGCAACCCTCAGTTTATTCCCTATAGTTAAAAGTCTCTTATAGTTTGTCTCCCTCTCTGTTTTTATTTTATTTTATTTTTCCTTCCCTTCTCCTATGTTCATCGATTTTGTTAATTAAATTCCACATGAGTGGAATCATATTTGTTTTCCCTAACTGACTTATTTTGCATACCATAATAAACTCTAGTTCCATCCATTCATATCAAATGGAAAGATTTCATTCTTTTTGGTGGCTAATTAAATATTCTATTATAAAATAATATTCCATGCCACAACTTCGTTATCCATTCATCCATTGATTGACACTGGGGCTCTTACCATATTTTGGCTATTGTTGATAATGTTTCCATAAACATCGGAGTGCATTTATCCCTTTGAATCTGTATTTTTGTGTCCTTTGGGTAAATATCTATTAGTGCAATTATTACACCATAGGATAGTTCTATTTTTAACTTTTTGAGGAACCTCCATACTCTTTTCCAAAGTGGCTGCACCAGTTTGAATTCCCACCAAAAATGTGAGAGGGTTCTACTTTCTCTGCATTCTTGCCAACATCTGTTGCTTCCTGAGGTGATCATCTTAGGTATTCTGACAGGTGTGAGGTGGTATCTCATTGTAGTTTTGATTTGTGTACCCCTGACGATGAGCGATGTTGAGCATTTTTTTCATGTGTGTGTTGGCCATTATGTCTTCTTTGGATAAATGTCTCTTCATATCTTCTGCCCATTTCTTGACCAGATTATTTGCTGTTTGGATGTTGAATTTGATAAGTTCTTTATAGATTTTGTGTACTAATCCTTTATCTAATAGGTCAATTGCAAGTACCTTCTCCCATTCCATGGGTTGCCTTTCACTTTTGTTGTGCCTTTTATCTTTTTTTTATTTAAGTTCAATTAGCCAACATATAGTACATCGTTAATTTTTGGTGTAGTGGTCAATGATTCATTAGTTGCATATAACACCTAGTGCTCATCATAGCATGTATCCTCCTTAATTTCCATCACCCAGTTACCCCATACCCCCACTCCCTTTCCTTCAGCAACCCTCAAATTGTTTCCCTGAGTCCAGAGTCTCTCATGGTCTGTCTCCCTCTCTGATTCTTTCCCATTCAGTTTTCCCTCCCTTCCCCTATGGTTATCTGCACTATTCCTTATATTCAACATATGACTGAAACCATATGATAATTTCCTTTCTCTGCTTGACTTACTTCACTTAGCATAAGCCCCCTCAGTCCCATCTATGATGATGCAAATAGTTGGTATCATTCTTTCTGATGGCTGAGTAATATTCCACTGTATATATGAACCATATCTTCTTTATCCATTTGTCTGTTGAAGAATGTCTCAGCTCCTTCCAAAGTTTGGCTATTGTGTACATTGCTGTTATGAACATTGAGGTTCATGTGCCCCTTACTTTCACTATATCTGTATCTTTGAAGTAAATACTAGGTAATGCAATTGCTGGGTTGTAGAATAGCTGTATTTTTAACATCTTGAAAAGCCTCCATACTATTTGCAATAAGGGCTGTACCAACTTGCATTCCCACCAACAGTGTAAGAGGTTTCCCCTTTATCCACATTATCTCCAAAATTTGTTGTTCCCAGTCTTGTTAATTTTGGCAATTCTGACTGGTGTGAGGTGGTATCTTATTGTGTTCTTGATCTGCACTTCCCTAATGGCATATGATGTGGAGCATATTTTTCATGTCTTTGCTGGCCATTTGTATGTCTTCTTTGGAGAAATGTCTCTTCACGTCTTCTGCCTATTTCTTGACTTGATTATTTGGTTTTGGGGTGTTGATTTTGAGAAGTTCTTTATAGATCTTGGATACTAACCCTTTTTCTGTTATGTCATTTGCATATATCTTCTCCCATTATGTAGGTTGCCTTTTAGTTTCATTGATTCTTTCCTTTGCTGTTCTTATCTTTTTATCTTGAAGAAGTCCCAATAGTTCATTTTTTGCTTTTTTTTCCCCTCGCCTTTAGAGAAATGTCTTGGAAGAATTTGCTGCAGCCATTTTCAACTTGCTGCATTTGAAAATGTTACTGCTTGTGTTCTCCTCTAGGATTTAGATGGATTCCTGTTTCCCATTTAGGTTTTTCATCCATTTTAAGTTTATTTTTGTATATAGTGTAAGAGAATGGAGGAGGAATGTTCAGGGTTTTTATCAAGAAATTTTGATGTGGTACATCTATACAATGGAATATTATGCCTCCATCAGAAAGGATGAATATCCAACTTTTGTATCAACATGGACAGGACTAGAAGAGATTATGTGGAGTGAATTAAGTCAAGCAGAGAGAGTCAATTATCTTATGGTCTCACTTACGTGTGGAGTATAAAGAAAATCATGGAGGGCATCGTGAGAAGGAAGGGAAGGGTGAATGGGGGGAAATCGGAGTAGGTGATGAACCAGGAGAGACTGTGGACTCTGAGCAACAAACTGAGGGTTTTGGAGGGGAGGGGGTGGGGGGGTTGGGCGAGCCTGGTGGTGGGTATCGAGAAGGGCATGTACTGCATGGAGCACTGGGTGTGGTGCATGAACAATCAATCTTGTAACACTGAAAAATTGAAATAAACATATTTGGGGAGAAAAAAGAAATTATGCTATATTTTGTCAAATGCTTCTTTTGATCCTACTGAGAGGGTCATAAGGCTCTTAACCCATCTTTTATTAATGTGATGAATCATGTTGATTGATTTATGGATGTTGAACTATCCCTGCAGCCCAGGAATAAACCCCACTTGATTGCGGTAAATTTTTTTTAATGTACTGTTGGATTTGATTTGCTACTATTTTGTTAAAAATTTTTGTATCCATGTTCATCCGGGACGTTGGTCTGTAATTATCCATTTTAGTGAGGTCTTTTTCTGGTTTTGAGATCAAGGTTACACTGGCTTCAGAATGAATTTGGAAAGGTTCTTTCTATTTCTATTTTAGGGACAGTTTCAGAAGAATAGGTATTTTCTTTAAATGTTTCATAGAATTCCCCTGGTTATGGGTGTGTTCAGGTTTTCTATTTCTTCCTGTTTCAGTTTTGGTAACTTTCAGTTCCTAGGAATTTATGCATTACTTCCAGATTACCTACTTAATTGACATACAATTGCTCATAGCAGTCTCTCACAATTGTTTATATTTCTTCATGTTGGTTGTGATCTCCCCTCTTTCATTCATGATTTTATTTATTTGGATCCTTTCTCTTTTCTTTTTGATAAATCTGGCTAGACATTTATCAATTTTGTTAATTCTATCAATGAATTAACTCTTAGTTTTGTTGATCTGTTCTAATTTTTTCTTCTCTACATCACTGATTTTTTATCTAATCTTTATTATTTCCCATTCTCCTGTTGGATTTAGGCTTTACTTCCTTTTCTTTTCCCAGTTCCTTTAGGTGTAATGTTAGGTTGTGTATTTGAGACTTTTCTTTTTTTTTTTTTTTTGAGAATTTTATTACTCCTTAAAGAAGGTCTATATTGCTATATATATATATCCCTCTTAAGATCGCTTTTGCTGCATACCAAAAATTTAGTCACCATTTTATTAATGGTGGACTAATGGACTAATTAATTATATTAGTCACCATTGATTGGTGCAACATTGTGACCAATGAAAACACAGTACTTCTTTAGTTTTTGATGTAGTGCTCCATGATTCATTGGTTGTGTATAACACACAGTGCTCATTGCAATACATGCCCTCCTTAATACCCACCACTGGGTTAATATCCACCCACCCCCCTCCCCTCTGAAACCGTCAGATTCTTTGCAGGAGTCCAGAGTCTCTCATAGATCATCTCCTCCTCTGATTCACCCCCTTGATTTTCCTGTTCCTTCTCCTAATGTCCTCCATGCTATTCCTTATGTTCCACATATAAGTGAAACCATATGATAATTATCTCTCTACTTGACTAATTTCACTTAGCAGAATCTCCTCAGTTCCATCAATGTTGATGCAAATGGTGGGTATTCATCTTTTCTGATGGCTGAGTAATATTCCATTGAATATATAAACCATATCTTCTTTATCCATTAGTCTGTTGAGGGGCATCTCAGCTCTTTCCACAGTTTGGCTATTGTGGGCATTGCTTCTATGAATATTGGGGTGCACATACCCCTTCTTTTCACTGAACCTGTACGTTTGGTGTAAATACCCAGTAGTGCAAGTGCTGAGTCATAGGGTAGGTCTATTTTTAAATTTTTGAGGAACCTCCATACTGTTCCAAAGTGACTGCACCAACTTGCATCTTGAACATGAGTGTAAGAGGGTTCTCCTTTCTCCACATCATCTCCAACATTTGTTGTTTCTTGTCTTGTCAATTTTTACTATTATAACTGGTGTAAGGTGGTATCTCAATGTTTTTTTGATATGAATCTCCCTGATGGTTAATGATGAACATTTTTTCGTGTGTCTGTTAGCTGTTCATATATCTTCTCTGGAGAAGTGTCTTTTCATGTCTTCTGCCTATTTCTTGACTGGATTATTTGTTTTTTGTGTATTGAGTTTGAGAAATTATTTATAGATTTTGGATACCAGCCTTTAATCGATACCAGCCTTTAATCTCTGTCATTTTGAATATATCTTCTCCCATTCCGTGGGTTGCCTCTTTGCTTTATTGACTGTTTCCTTGGCTGTGCAGAATATTTTTATCTTGATGAAGTCCCACAAGTTCATTTTCATTTTTGTTTCCGTTGCCTTTGGAGATATGTCTTGAAAGAAGATGCTGTAGCTGATGTCGAAGAGGTTGCTGCCTATGTTCTCCTCTACAATTTTGATGGATTCCTGTCTCACATTGAGGTTTTTCATTCATTTTGAGTTATATTTTTGTGTGATGTAAGCAAATGCTTGAGATTCAATCTTCTGTATATAGCTGTCTAATTTTCCCAACACCATTTATTGAAGAGACTGTTTTTTTTTCCATGGGATATTTTTTCCTGCTTTGTCGAAGATCATTTGACCATAGAGTTGAGGGTCCATATCTGGGCTATATATTCTGTTCCATTGATCTTTGTCTGTTTTTATGCCAGTACCATGCTGTCTTGGTGATCACAGCTTAGTAATATAGCTTGAAATCAGGCAACGTGATGCCCCCAACTTTGTTTTTCTTTTTCAACATTTCCTTGGTGATTCGGGATCTTTTCTGGTTCCATAAAAATTTTTAAACTGTTTGTTTCAGCTTTTTGAAAAATGCCAATTGTATTTTGATAGGGATGGCATTGAAAGTGTGAATTACTTTGGGCAGCATAGACATTTTAACAATATTTATTCTTCAAATCCATGAGTATAGAAAGTTTTTCCATCTTTTTGTGTCTTCTTCAATTTCTTTCATAAGTGTTCTGTAGTTTCTAGGGTATACATTCTTTACCTCTTTGGTTAGGTTTATCCCTAGGTATCTTATGGCTTTTGGTGCTATTGTAAATTGATTTTATTCCCTAATTTCTCTTTCTACAGCTACATTGTTAGTGTACAGAAAAGCAAATGATTTCTGTGCATTAATTTTGTCTCCTGCCACATTACTGAGTTGCTGTGTGAGTGCTAGTAATTTGGGAGTGGAGTCTTTTGTTTTTTTATGTTAAGTATCATGTCATCTATGAAGAGTGAGAGTTTGACTTCTTCTTTGCCAATTTGAATACCTTTTATTTCTTTTTATTGTCTGGCTGCTGATGCTAGGATGTCTAGTATTGTTTTGAGCAATAGTGGTGAGAGTGGGCATCCCTGTCATGTTCCTGATCTTAAGGGAAAAGCTTTCAGCTTTTCTCCATTGATAATGATATTTGCTGTGGGCTTTTCACAGATGGATTTTATGAAATTGAGGAATGTTCCCTCTATTCCTACACTGTGGAGAGTTTTAATTGGGAAAGGATGCTGAATTTTGTCAAATGCTTTTTCTGCATTGAGAGGTTCATATACTTCTTGTCTCTTCTTTTATTAATGTGTTCTATCACACTGATTGATTTGTGAGTGTTGAATCACCCCTGCATCCCAGGGATAAATCTCATTTGGTCATGGTAGATAATCCTTTTAATATACTATTGGATCCTATTAGTTAGGATCTTGTTGAGAATTTTGGCATCCATATACATCAGGGATATTGTTCTGAAATTCTCCTTTTTGATGGGGTCTTTGGTTTTGGGATCAAAGTAATGCTGGCCTCATAGAACGAGTTTGGAATTTTTCCTTCTGTTTCTATCTTTTGAATCAGCTTCAGGAGAATAGGTATTATTTCTTCTTTAAATGTTTGGTAGAATTCCCCTGGGAATCCATCAGGGCCTGGAATCTTGTTTTTTGGGAAGTTTTTGATCACTGCTTCAATTTTGTAGCTGGTTATTGCTTTGTTGACATTGCCAGTTGTCAACACAAATGCTAGTTTCCTTTGTGAATTAGGGAAGTTCTCAGCTACGATTTGCTTAGATATGACTTCTGGACCTCTCACTGTCTCCACCCCTTCAGAGATACCAATAATTCTGAAATTGGAACATTTCATGGCGTCATTAATTTCTCTCAGTCTGGTCTCTTGGGCTTTAACCTGTTTTTCCCAGGCCTCTTCAGTTTCCTTCTTTTCTATCATCTTTTCTTCTAGTTCACTAATTTGTTCTTCTGCCTCATTTACCCTGGCAATCAGAGTATCCAGTTAAGACTTTATTTCATTCATAGCATTTTTAAGTTTGGCCTGATTAGATCTCATTTCTGTCCTTAGAGACTCTATGTTGTTGCTAATATTTTTCTCCAGCCTAGATATCAACTTTGTAATTGTTACTCTGAAGTTTATTTCTGACATCTTGCTTATATCCATATAAGCATGTTCTGTGGCAGAGGTCACAGTCTCTGAGTCTTTCCTATGTTGGGTTTCCTTCCATTAGTCACTCTTTTCAAGGGTGGTTGAGGGAATGTACAGAGTCCAAATTATTGACCATAACCCAAGCAAGATGCACTTGTTTTATAGGGACTTTAGGGTTGTCAGCCTCTTGCTCTTCCAACCTGTGTTCTGGGAGAGGGGCCTGCCACACTGTTACTTAGGTAATCCTGCTTGGGCAGAGTTGCCCTGCCCACTGTCGGGGAGGGGGTGGGCTCAGTAAAAACCGGTTTTAGGGGGCTTTTGTTCTCTGGCAGCTTTCCCAAGCAGCTTTCCACATCTCTTCTGAGAGTCAGAGCAGAAGTGACCACATCCAAACCTCTGTCTCTGAACAGGAAAATCGAAGTTTGCTCTTCACTGAGCTTTTTGTGCCAGACTGTCTCTGTTTCTACATGCACTGTTGAAATCTGCAGCCTCCCTGGTTTGTGTAGCCTACAGCAATGCTCCCAGGGCTGGATCCCTGGTCCTGGTATATCTCTGCTCTTTGTGTTTCTGAAACTGCAACTTGATACCAGGTTGCATGCACATAACTGCAACTCCTAGATCCTGTTGGGGGCTGGACTGAATGCTTTTACCCACTGCTATCAGTCTGTGAGTCTGTGACCAATCCCCAGCATGGGACACTTCTGCACTCTAGTGTTATAGCACCTTCCCAGAGCCAGCTTATGGTGGCTCCCTCCCTCTTCCATTTATCTTCTGATATCTACCTGCAGAATCACAGGTCCATGTTTCATATCTTGAGACTGCTGGAGATATTCTATTTGTAGAGATCCAGACGTATATTCTTACATCTCAGGCTGATTTTGTCTGTGTTCAGAATGCTTTGGTAAAGGATGTGAGGGCGATCTGGCTGCGACATCTGTCACCCCATTGATCGCCAGGGTTGATTCGGCTGATCTGGCTGGCTAGGCGGGTGTCCCCTTCCTCCCTCACCGCTCCATGTGCGTCCCTCCCAAAGCTGCGTGCTCGGTCGAAAAGGATGACCTTCCCCGATAGAGGAGAGGACCGTTCCTCGGTCAAGGGTATACGAGTAGCTGCGCTCCCCTGCTAGAACCTCCAAACAAGCTCTCAAGGTCCATTTGTAGGAGAACGTAGGGTAGTCAAGCTTCCAAGACTCCAGACACATCCAAATGAGGCGCTGCACGTGGCATTCTGCCTTTCTTTAAAAAATAAAATAAAATAAAAAATAAAATAAAATAAAATAAAAAAGAATGCTTTGGTAAATATTCAGATAAATTCAGGGGACAGGTTGAAATAAGTTTTGGAATTTCAAAACTCCTCCAATATCTTTTGCTCTCCAGGATGGCTGTGTTTTCATTTTCATTTTCTCCTGTGTACTTTTTAAAATTTTCCTTTAATTTCCTGGCTGACCCATTTATTCTTTAATAGGATGTTCTTCCATGTATTTGTGGAGTTTCCAAATGTTTTCTTGTGGTTGACCAATTTTCATAGCATTATGGTCTGAAAATATGCATGGTATGATGTTAGTCTTTTGAACTGATTGAGTCTTGTTTTGTGATCCACTATGTGATTTGTTTTGGACAATATTACATGTGTACTCAAAAAGTATGTATATATATATTCTGCTGCTTTAGGATGAAATGCTCTGAATATATCTGTGAAATTTATCTGGTCCAGTGTGTCATTCAAGTACTTGTTTCTTTGTTGATCTGCCTAGATGATCTGTCCATTGCTGTGAGTGGGATGTTAAAGCCCCTTATTATTATTGTAGTCTTATCAATTAGTTTTTTAATTTTATTAATAATTGGTTTATATATTTGGCAAATTTTTACAATTGTTAGATCTTCTTGTTGGATAGACCTCTTTATTGTGATATAGTGTCCTTCTTCACGTCTTATTACAATCTCCCGTTTAAAATCTAGTTTGTCTGATATAAGGATGGCTACTCAAGCTTTCTTTTGATGTCCATTGGCATGAAAAATTGTTCTCCACTCCCTGACTTTCAATCTGGAGGTGACTTTGAATATAAAACTAATCTTTTATAAAGCTCATATCAATGGACTTTGGTTTTTGTTTTTATTTCTGTTTTTTGGTTTGTTTTTATCGATTCTGGTACCCCATGTATTTTGATTGGGGCATTTCACACATTTACTTTGAGAGTAGTTAATGAAAGATATCAATTTAGTGCCATTGTATTACCTGTAAAGTTGCTGTTTCTGTAGGTTTCCTCTGTTCCTTTCCAGTCTTTTTTACTTTTTGACTCTCTTTCTGCTCAAAGAATCCCCTTTTAATATTCCTTGCAGAGCTGCTTTACTCTTTACAAACTCCTTTAGTTTTTGTTTTAGAAATTCTTTATCTCTCTTCCTATTCTGAATG
>JAPYYJ010000768.1:0-22278 GCA_028533885.1 Nasua narica
ATATTTTGAATATGATTCATTTCCAAATAGAGAATTCACTTTTCCAGGCTTAACTGTATAACCAACATTATTTTTTATCGTGATAAAATATGGTCATTCTTCTAAGTATATCATACTTCGAACTTCACTACAGGCTTTTGAAAGCATAATTCAAAGTTTATGGAGTCCCTCAATTAGAATGTTAATTTTTCATACAATTTTCATTTAAATAGAGACTTATATTTTAAAAATTCATTTAATTTTATACTAAGTAAATGCTGCTTGTAGCCTTGAAATTTATAAATGTTAATTAAATATAGCAGTTAATTTTGTAGTTATCTAGGGTAATGTAACCAAATTTCTATTGATAAGTTGGTCCAAATTTAGAAAATATCAAATCCTTAAAATCCCAAAAGATCTCTATATTGAGAAAAAATCTGTAGAAAATTGTCAAATAGACATCCACAGACCCACATGTGCGCACACACACACACACACACACACACACACACACACTGATTTGCCAACATCATTTCAGGGATAAAAAATGAATTGAATAATCTCCCATTAATTATGACATCTTTCCAACACAAAGGTTATGTTTTAGCTGGGGAAAATAACTTTTGCAATAAATGATGTGTTTGTTTTTCAAAGGTCACTTATCTGAAGACAGAAGACAATATAAGCGGAGAAAACTTTTTTTCCTGCATTGAGATCCTCACTATTCAAATGAATAATTCATGTAAATAGGCTCAATCATTATAATAGTGGCATTCTAATAAGCTAGGAAATACCTAGTATATGACTATCACAAGACCTTATTCTATGATTAATATGGTAATTATTTGCTAGAAGAGTGAATTGAATAAATTTGTGCATCAAGAAATGGTTTACATCTCCTAATTTTAAAAGACTTTAAAAAATAAGATAAAAGAAATTCTTTTAGCAACTTTTATAAGATTTATAGATGCAGTGACTTGTTTATCAATAAGCATATTATCAAACTAATATAAAAATTTTCAATCTTTTTATTGGAAGAAATATCCAGTAATTTTATTTTTCAGCCTTGATTTTCTTTTCAGCCTTGATATTTTAAGCCAGATTTTTAATCAATAGCTTAATAGCTACCTCCTCAGCTCTTAGTCCCTAAACGAGAGCTTGCCTTTAACTAATCTAATCAGAACAGATCATTTAGATCTGTGGAGTCAGAACCATTATATTTTTTTTGGAAATCAGGATATAGAACTAGAACAAAGGATATATACATTCATCATTCAAAACAGTAGAGACTAAAATTTTACAAATGAGTTAGATAGACTTTGCCTGATATTAGAGTTAAGTAAAAAAAAAAAAATGTTTTAAAGATTTTATTTACTTATTTGAGAGAAAGAGAGAGCATGAGGGAGGAGGGGAGGAGCAGTGGCAGAGGGAGAAGCAGCCTCCCCGCTGCGCGGGAAGCCCAAGGCAGAACTCCATCCCAGGACCCTGAGATCACGACCTGAGCTTGAGGCAGATGCTTAACAAACTGAGCCATGCAGGTACCCCTTAAGTAAAAAAAAAAAAAGTTAAACTATAGTGAATTTTGTCCATCAAATATACCTGACAGTCACAGAACATTTCTATTCAAACAATGTGAAATATTAATAAAATGCCTTCTGTGATACAAATGAAATATCAAAAGAAATGAAGGGACATAATTTCTAAATACACGAGACTTAGGTTTGAACAAATTTTTTGCATAGTGAGCTATTGTTAGTTTAAGGAAACACTAAAGGTAATATTTGTTAAAATGGACAAAGTTTTTGAGACTTTTCTAAATAATTAAACATAGATATATCAATAACACTTTTTTATTTGAAGTTTAGTCT
This sequence comes from Nasua narica, assembly GCA_028533885.1. Lineage (NCBI taxonomy): Eukaryota > Metazoa > Chordata > Mammalia > Carnivora > Procyonidae > Nasua > Nasua narica. The sequence continues at coordinate 1,848 of JAPYYJ010000768.1, forward strand.
GTGCTATAGAAGGAAGTCCCATTAAAACATTTAAATATTTGAACTTATTTGAAATTACTTTATTATAAATAATAAAATAGTATAAATAATACAGTAATTTTAAATAAGTTGAAATATTATTGGAAATGTGGGGCTTTCTAAATTAATTCTCTGATTTTCCCATGGCTTTTAGAAAAAAAATAAAGTACAAGTAGGCTTAACTATTTTAAAGGTATTGTTAGCCAAAAAAACTAGGCAGTGGTAAGTATTATTTGGGTACTTTTTTTTAGAAGGTTTTGATATTAACTGGAATGCAATTGGGTTACTGGTATCTTAAGCTCAACATTTATTAGTTTCAGTAAGCTTAATCATAACTGGAAAACACCAACCCACTTTCAACTAGCTGGCATACTATCATATCATATCATTCATATCATATCATACTATCATAGTAGAACAGAGGGACATCAAGGCACACAGCATTACACAGAAGACCGTTTACTGCAATTTGCCCTGGATCTCCCTCCCTGCTCCTCACTGAAAACATCATGTGTCTACACACGTCGACTAGGCTCTTGTTCTGTTCCAGGCCCACCCAGTAGAAGTAAATATGGCTTTCAATTGTCCATTAATCCGCCCTGGAGCTTACTTCACCATTTTGCAAAACGGTCAACAAATCGAATTTGATATCTAAGGGTGAGAGTGAAGTTTTCTGCTTACATTGACGTTTCTGAAGAAAAGTATCCACTTAAACCTAAGACTACCCTCTTATATTCAAACCACTAGAAATAAAAGTCATTTCCAGAGTAGCAGCTACACACCATATACTGGTCACTTATAGAACAATGTAAATCTAGGTATTATATATTTGTATATTACCGTGATTTCATTGCAGGTGATACAAAGTGGTAGACAGCATGGTGTCTATAATATTTGTTAGTTTCACGTTGTTAGAGACTCTAAAATGATTTACACTTTTTTCATTTATTTAGTTTTGTTACATAACATTTCTCTATTTTATTTGAGTACAATTTTTAACCAAAAAATCCTACTATTTTTCAAAATATTTAAAGGCATAAAACAAATTTTCTAGGGATGACTTACAAGCTACAGATTTAAGTAAAATGCTTACATTCTTAAATGAGAACAAAAATGTGGTAAAGAAGCAATTGCGAATGTAAGTTTCTGCTCTCCACTGTCACCTGACTTGTGATTCCCTATCCTTTTCTTCTTTGTGTCTGTCCTTCCTTTCTTCATTTTTCTCTTATGTTCTTTTATTCATCAACAATTCCATTCTCTTGGCATCGGTCACAAGTCCATTTTGGACTATGACTTGATTTTTTTTAAAGTTAAAGTACCCTCTGCCATGTTGAAAAGTACCCTGACCTTCTTTTTCTGGGCCAGTAATCCCCACCATCATCTCACTCTTTGGGGTATATTCTGGATTCTCTTCCTCTTCTGTTCTTCAGTCTCTTTGGAAAAGTACTATTTCAGGTGTTTGGGTTAGTATTTGTTAAAAGGTTACTTTCCAAGCATATTTTAAAAGTAAACAGAAAAAAGCATAAGGATGCTGTAGCTGCTGTTAAAGGTTCTCTTCAAGATGGCTATGGAGAAACTTCTGAATGGGGCTAGAAGAAAAGATGTTGGACTGGAATCAGGTTTTGCCACTATTTCTGACCTTTGGTCGCAGCTTTCCAATTCATTAAAAGATAGGACTGGAAGAACTCTAATTTTAGACTTACAGGTAAAAAAAAAAATCTAACTATTGAATTCCTGGAAGTATACAACTAAATAAAAGAAGAACTTCAATAAAGAAAAACAAATAAACAAAGCCAGAACTAATATGTTATCTTCAGGGTCTCCTCAGTGCACCAAGCTCTATTCTGATAGTGTGACATTCCAACTCCGTATCTGTGACTTGATTGTTTATTTCTGCCCAGAGAGCTTTTGATTTTGTGTTCTGAAGTAATGTCTCCTGTAGGTAGGGTTCAATTAAAACTTATTATATCAATGATTTTCTAACTCACCTCCAGACTGGTAATTACCAGTATTTCCTGCACTACATTCACATAAAGAAAATATTTCCTATCACTATTGCTGAATATAATGCTCTTTAACTGTCCCTTTGGGAAGGGAGAGGTTGATAAGTTTGTTTGTTTTTTCTTTCCTTTTAAGAGTAAATCTAAATCACAAGCTAAAATAGCTTTCACTGAAAGTTTTATAATATTAAAAGACCCTAGGCATTTACTTCAATTAGTTCCAGGGCACACAGTCCAATTTTATTTACTCACCACTACTTATCTTATAATTAAATTATTCAACTGAAAAGTATATAAAGTTTGAATATGAATATACAGAAAATGTTATGGATACCAATTATTTTACATTTGTTAATCTCTTAACTGAATAAATGTTAACAGCTTCAATATTTCATGTTAAATCTTTTTTGTATTAAAAATTCAACAGATATTTATTAATAATAGTTTTTACTTCAAGACAGCTTTAGATAAGAAAATAAACAATTGCGTTCTTTGAACCAGAAGCTTAAAGCAGACAGGCAGTAGTGGTTTTATTATAAAATGATAGGTCCAGTTAATAGAAATAAACAGAATGTAATAAGAACACTGAGTATCAGAAATTAATTAAACAGATTTCAAAATACATAACAGCAACTATGAATCTTGAAAAGAGGCATGGGAATTAATCAGGTGGAGAAAAGAGCTAATAGTTTAGTTAAGGTGGAGTCATCTCTAGCATCTGCTCCAAACCTGGAAATGAGAACATACCTATGTAATTACACATGGCCTATGTTGAATAAATAGGGAAGTCTTTGGTACACCAAAGCTAGGAGGAATTGCTGAAAGATGAAAAAAAGACAGAGGTACTTGAAGAAGAAAACCAGGACTCAAGAATACACACAGGGGATACTGCTATCAGAAGTAAAAGATACAGGAGTATTCAGGGCCAGAAATGGTGGATTCCAGGAAAGAAAGTGACCCAGAGCCAATGTGTACAAAAAGATCAGGAAACTGACCCCCAAAAGCCAACATCCAGTTGTGTTAGGCATCAACCAGCAAGACTATTTGCCTCCGGGTGGGAGCAGAAGGTACACAGGGTTGGTCTGGAGAAAAAGTTACTCCCTGGATGTTGACGGGAAGTAGAAGAGAGGAAAAGCTCTTCAACTAGAGAACATTAGCTACTCATCCACAGAAAACACACTTCCACTGCCTATCTTTAACTAAATAGATGACCACCCCACATACTATCCTCACTTGAAACTAAGATGTTTCAAAACATCAAAAAGTTTAAAAGAAAAACATCTTGATGAAACTCCCAAGAAAAATCCTCGGGGATTTCTGCTGCTGTCATATGTCCTTTTCTCCTCTCTCAAATGAAGCATATGGGATTAACACAATTCTTAATATGTATTTTTTCAAAACAAGGTGTGTATTTATACTTAGAGCTTACATTTTTACTTCAAAATTCCTGCTCAACCATAATAAAACAGGTATATCATAAAGCATATGAAGTTCTTCTGATATCAGTTTCTTGGTTTAAAAATCTTATTTGCATGCTCTTATAAAACCTCAGAAAACAAAAATCTGATTTCAGGGATTGGGAAAAAAGTAAAAAATATGTGAATGGATGCCATCACAGGCCCAAAACATCTGCATGAAGAAAGTAGTAAAACAGAAAAAAAAAAAAAAGCATTCCTGTAGTACTTATGCAATTAATATCAAGTTTAACCAAGTATGAATGAAAAAGAAAAATATCAGGCAAAAGAGAAGGAAGAGGGACAGCATTCCAGAACTGACTTGTCTTCCTTTCCTTCCATTGTATTGTTTTAATTAGATGAACTCCAAGCTTTTCCTTCCACTCCAGCCAAAGGGCAGCATAACATTTTGGTTAACATGAATCTAGAGTTTTGTATACTTAGATGTTAAACTTCACATCTTGTATTCCTTAGCTAACTGACTTCAGATGACACACCTGTTCTCAATGATACCAACTCTGGTTGAGATGAAATGAGAAAAATAGTAAGTTTGCCCATCTGTCATGATGTCTACCGTCTACATAAGATACTGCATTTAAAGCACAATGTTATCAATGTATTCTTTCAGTACATAATAAATGACAGAAATTGCTATTCTAAGTAATTGTTCTTTATTAACAGTTTTGAAGAACTTCTAGTTGGTATCTGCCTTCAAACTTCTAAATTGTATTTTTAGCTAGATAGTGGTGATGGAGTATAAACTGATTTAACTATTTCTAAAAGTGATCACTAACAAAAAAGTTAGAAGATGCCATTATAATCGGATAAAATAGCACAGAATTACTATAAAAAACCTATGGGATTATGATTCCATACCAAACACTTAATAAACTCAAAAAATAAAAATCAAAACATTTAATAAATAATCCCCAAAGTATCCACTTTTTTAATTTCTTTCAGCAGCTTTTGTACATTTGTATTTTCCATAAAGAAATTACTTTTAAATTCTTTAAGTAACTTTAAACTAGTTCATATAAAGATTATTAATCTTGAGTGTGTGCCCTCATTGGCTATTTCTCTGAAGAGAATTAACATTCCATAAGGATACAGATTTTGTCCTCATAATCTAGTGTAAGCCATACCTATCCTCCCTCACCTTGATTTGGCCAAACATACCTGCTTGAAAGTCGACATTAGTAAAGAGTTGTTCCAAAGTGTATTTGAACCCCGCAGAAGTCAAAACTATGCTCTGTATTAGTGGTTTTTTAGCAGTTTATAGCTGGATGCTTGGGACACATATTCTTTATATATGTTGGCTGTTTGATTTTTCTTTATTCAAAAAACTCTGAGTACAAAGTCTACCAAGCAACTTTGTTAGAGGCTGCATTTTGATGAGATGTGTTCTCATCCTCTTATACTAAAATGTATTATTTTGATCAAAGAGGTTTTCTGCCCATGGAATAATTTTATGTACCCAAGACTTAAAATGATCACCTTTCTACTCATACTATTTAAATACTTAGGGATATATATTTTCTCTCCCACTCTATCTCATTAAAATTCTTATTTTAATTATAAATTCTTGAAATGTAATGATAAAATCTTGAAAACTTCAAAATTTTTCACTCTTTCTTAACTACCTCAAACTGAGTCCTGGATCCCCTTTATCACGACAACCATGAGTAACAAATGGTATTGCATACATATATTTGTTCTTACATACCTCCTCTCAGTCAGGTTAAGTCCTGAGAGTAGTAATATCAGACAACAGAATTATATTATAGTAATATATTATCTGATCTGTTTTTTACAATTTGTAGTTATCTTCCTATTCTTCAATTTGCATACACTTCCTTCCATTAAAAACAGACTTTAAAGTTGAAGATCATTGCTCCTGAGAAAAAAGAAAACAAAAATTGCCTCCAAGAAAATAGAGATGACAATGTTTAAGCTGAAAATAACTTTAAAAGTCAGATTTCCTGAGCTCTCACATGCAAAAACTTCAAAGTATCATTCTTGTAATTACAAGGGAAACAAACAAACAAACAAACAGATGAACTGAAAATCAATCACTTTTCTTGGACCCATCAAAGAACTGAGTTTGCAGGGCAAACTGCCAAAATCTGTAAAAAGATGCATATCCAGAGTTACAGCCAAACCTGCTTACCTGAAACAGCTTTTGGAGCTGGGAACAAAAGGAACACTTTGGTAGTTGTCTGATGGGTAGCTAGAGTCTGCAGAGACTGTGCAAACAAGGGGAAACTCCTGCCAAGTCTTTAAGAGCTACACACACACCAGGGCTCCACCTCCAAGACTCCAATTGTCCTCACTGTGAAGACCCAAGACAGATCTCACATGGCTATGGCAGGTAGAATAGAGGAATAATCATTGTGAAATATGTACAGAGCCTTTCTCAGAAAAGAAGCCCATTTCACAAGGGAAAATGCATTAGCGAAGTGTGATTCCAGTTGATGAGGGGTATTTCTCTCACTGGAGGCCTCTAATTTTCCTATCTCACCAAAGTGTGGCAGACATAGTCAATAAGAAAAGAAATTAAGGGGCACCTGGGTGGCTCAGATGGTTGGATATCTGTCTGGGCTTAGGTCATGGTCTCTGGGTCCTGGGATGGAAGCTCATGTCTTGCTTCCAGCTTAGCGGGGAGTCTACTTCTCCCTCCCCTTCTCCCTCTGCCTTTCACCCCTGCTCATGCTCTCTCTGTCTCTCTCCCTCTCAAATAAATAAATAAAATCTTTAAAAAAGAAAAAAAAGAAATTTATGTAATAGGTTGGGAATGCCACCGAGAAGGAAATAGGAGGAGAGAAGATGAAGTTTCACCTAGAGAGAAACACAGGTAAAAGTCACATTCCCAAGATACGGGCTCACTAAAAGTTAAGGATTTCTTTAGGAAATTACAGAATGACCCCACTTCTCCACACCTTGGATCCACACCAAAAGTTCTTCAGTGGATTAAAGCTGACATAGTTGCAAGAGTCTTTTTGAGGTGAATTATTTAGGGAAGCCCAAAGTCAAAAAAGAAGACAAAAACAAAGACTCTGAATGAATGCAAAACTTCTGAACTTATAGCTACATTAAACACTGAAAATAGTGCAACCCACAAAGCAGAGTCTAAATAGCTAAAAAAATCCAGATGTTTTGGCCATTTTAAAAATATTTGGCTGTTGTGATGGTTAATTCTACGTGTTAATTTGCTGGGCCCATGGATACCCAGAGAGCTGGTAAAATGTCATTTCTACTTATATCTATGAGGATGTTTCTAAAAGAGATTAGTTTTGAATTGGTGACTAAAATAAATCCCATGGCCCTACTCAGTGTGGGTGGGCATCTTCCAATCTGTTGAACACTCTAGAATAAAAAGGTGGAGGAAGGATGAATTCACACTCTCTGCTTGAGCTGAGGCAACCATCTTCTCCTGCACTCAGACACAGATGCTCCCAGCTATTAGACCTTCAGACTCAGGTCTGATACTATCAGCAACCAGATCCTCAAGACTTTAGACTCAGACTAAACTATGCCACCAACTCTCCTGGTTTTCCAGTTTGTAGATGGCAGATTGTGAGATTTCTCAGCCTCCACAACTATGTGAGCCAGTCCCTATTAAATCTCTTTCTCTTTCCCTTTTTTTCTCTCAATATAGATTGAGAGATATATCTATATGTCTTATTGATTCTCTCTCCTTTTGGTTCTGTTTCTCCAGAAAACCCTAATACAGACAGTAAAAAATCAAAATTGGCACTTGTAGGCTTTTGTCCTAATGGGTTTTAGCTTATTATGAAGAAATAAATAAGCAATTTAGTAAACAACCAATGCACAAAGGTCATCTTTGGCTCTTCTAGCAAGATTAATACCAATCCTCATACCAAAGGCCTATTTAACTCAGTTCCTGTGACTCAATGTAATATGCCAAGCATTAAACAAGAAAATTGCAAAACATGCCAAAAAGATAAAAAAAAAAAGTCTGAAGCCATAAAGCAATCACCAGAACCAACTGATATGACACAGATTTTGAGATTATTAGATAGGAAATTTAAAATAACTATGAATAATATGTTAAGGGCTCAAAAGGGAAAATGATGAGAATAGATGTGAAAATAGATGGACAGTGATAGCAGATAGAATCTCTCAGAAAAAAAATTGAAAGGATATAATAGAATTCAGAAAAGCAGAAACAGGAGTTAATTCCTTTGATAAGTTTCTCATAGTCTTGACAGAGGCAAGGAAAAAATCCGCGAACTTGAATGTAGTTTCACAGAAATTTACCAAACTGAAATCAAAGAGAAAACACAAATAAATAAAAGAATGAAAAACAAACAGAAGAGAGTATCAAGAAATTGTAGGACAATATAAGAAAATGTAACATTTACAAAATTGAATTATAGAAGAAGAAAAAGAGAATGAAACAGAAGAAATATTTGAAGTATTAATAGTTGAGGATTTTCCAAAATTTATGACAAAAATCAAACCACAGATCCAAAAAATTCAAAGATTAGCAAACAAGATAAATACTGAATACAAAATAAGGCAAAGCAAACAAAGATGTACCTAGGCAAACATATTCAAACTACAGAAAACCAAAAAGAAAATCTTGAAGAAGCAAGTCTGGAGGGCAGGTGAAAGAAATATTTTGCCTACTACGGATAGAAGACAAGGTTAGGAATTCTACCAGACTTATTCTCGGAAATTACAAAAGCAAGAAAAAGCATGTGGAATGACATACTAAGAGTTGAGGGTTCAGAGGGGTTCAGTTCAAGAGTTGGGTTGTTCAGTCCGTTGAACATCTCATTCATGATCTCAGTTCACGTCATGATCTCATGGGTCATGAGACTGAGCCCTGCATCAGGCTGTGTGCTCCGCATGGAGCCTGCTTGTGATTCTCTATCTCCCTATCCATCTGACCCTCCCCCATAGTCATGTTCTTTCCCCCTTTATCTCTCTCTCAAATAAATGTGTAAATCTTAAATAAATAAAAAAAGAGTTGGAAGAAAAAAATCTAGACTTATATATTCTACAAAACTATTCTTCAAAAGTGAAAAACAACCAAAAACTAATGACTCTGAGACAAATGCAAACCAAGAGAATTAGTTACCAGCAATATTTCTCTGCAAAAATGTTTAAAGAAGTGCCTCAGGCGAAAGGAAAATATATAGTTCATTACCTTGGCTCTACATAAAGAAATGAAAACATCAAGAGGGAGTAAAATCTATCTTTCCTACTCTTAAATTATCTAAAAGATAATTGCTCCTTTCCATCAACAGTGGTCATAAGATATTGGGTGATTAGATAGAATAAGTAAGTGAGACCCTGACAGCAATGTCATAGGGACAAGAAGGAGTAATTGGGATACTCTATCATAAGGGATCTGAACTACTAACAAAGTAAACTCATTATTTGAAGGTAGATTTCAATTTGCAGGGGGTCTTGGGGGGGGGTAGAGAGGGAAAAAATGAAACAAGATGGGATTGGGAGGGAGACAAACCATATGAGACTCTTCATCTCATGCAACAAACTGAGGGTTGCTGCGGGGTGGGGGGGTGTAAGGATAGGGTGGCTGGGTTATGGACACTGGGGAAGTTTTGCAGTTTAATTCATTCTCTTCATCTGAAATCTTATCATGTATGATTCTAAATTGACTTTTTAACTTTTTAAATGCCCCATTTGTGTACAAAAACATTTCTTTCAAAAATTTGTGATGCTTCAGAAAGACCATATATACAAGAAAAGTTTGACATTGATCCTTATAAGATGAATTTTCCTATAGCAATACTTGTATATGAGTTAATATTAACTCTAATATCAGGCAAAGTCTATCTAACTCATTTGTAAAATTTTAGTCTCTACTGTTTTGAGTTAATATTACAAATATTCTGAAAAATTGTATTAATCAAGATCATTGGTTTTCTTTTTTTCTATGATTTTACTCAAGAAACACATGGATGCAAGGTGTCTGGGTGGCTCAGTCAGTTGGGCTTCCTGAGCCTTCAGCTCAGGTCATGATCTCAGGGTCATGGGATCGAGCCTCACATCAGGAGCTCTGCTCTTCATGGAGCCTGCTTCTCCCTCTCCTACTCTCCCTGCTTGTGCATGCTCTCTCTCTGTCAAACAAATAAAATCTTAAGAAAGAAAGGAAGAAAGAGAGAAAGAGAGAGAGAGAGAGAAAGAAGAAAGAAAGAAAGAAAGAAAGAAAGAAAGAAAGAAAGAAGAGAACGAAGAGAACGAAGGAAAGAAGAAAGAAAGAAAGAAAGAAAGAAAGAAAGAAAGAAAGAAAGAAAGAAAGAAAGAAAGAAAGAAAGACACAGATGCTATAAAGTCAACATGGCAAAAACGCAAAGCAATATTGCCAAGAGGAATGGTTAAAATAAAAACTCAAATTTTGAGTTCTGCCAATGCTTTTTCTAGTGGGAAGAAAAATAACAACTGAAAAGGAGGTCTGCCCCAAGCTGTAGTGACACAATTTGTTGTAAAAACAGCTATTCTATACAGCAAGGGATCAAAACCAGGAGGTAGCTGCTGGGAGGGAGTGGTGTTGCCCATTGTGGTTGTCCCTCTTTACAACAGCAGTAACATTGCTATCATGGTCATTTTCTAGCATTTAATATGTGCCAGGCACTATTGTAAGCATTTTTCTCAATTTACAATTAAGATGTTACATAATCTCCAATTGTAGAGAAGAAAACCTAGGTACAGAAAGGTGAAGTAATTTGCCCCAAGTCGTACAGCAGAGAAGTGGCAGAGCGGTAGCCCATAGCCCAGTGTTCCGGGTGTGCACCCACACCCAAATCAAGGTGGAACAATCTTTTAAGCCAGATAATAAATGCTTCCTCTTTCTTTGTTTTGTTTGGAAAGGCTTGAACACTTTTTGTATTCCTTTTGCTTCTTCTATTAAGGTTTTAAGTATATTTTTGGATAATTTTTAGTAGTTTAAAGATTTATAGTATGCACACATACAGTATAAATACCATTCTACTAATATTAATATTTTACCATTTCAGGGGGAACTACCAGTTTTCATAATCCCCCATCCAGCTAATATAGTTGCATGTAATTTGTCTCTAACTATAACATAAACATACCAGTGGATGTTATAATTTTGGCTTTCAGCCATCAAAAATAATTTTAAAATTGCAAAAAAAAATAATATATACTTGAAATTTATTTCATCCTTGATATTCCAAGTTATCTTATGTTACAGTTTCTTTATGTATAATTACTTTTACTGATTCTTTTGGAGCAGGTCTGCTGGTGACAAAATTTATTCGTTATCCTTCAACTGGAGATGTCTTTGTGGGATGCCCTTATTTTCATCATATATGGAAAATGGGATTAACAATACCTTTCTCCCCATATTCTAAAAATGTTGTGCCACTTTGTTCTGGCCTCTAGAAAACGTTTTGCCACCTTTTTATAAGAATATTGGAAACTTTGTTCTCCTACTTGAATCACTGTTCCCCCGAAAGTGATTCACACTGCCCTAAAGATTTTTCTTTGAATTTACTTTTCAGAAATCCAAATCTATGATGAATCTGGGTGTAGACTTTTTTAGGTTTATCACCTTTGAGGATTACTGAACTTCTTGAATCTCTACATTTATGTCTTTTGATACATTTAGGATATGTGCAATCATTAATTTTTAAGTAATTTTTCAAATCCAGACTACCTTTTAGTCCTTCTGGGACTATGATAAATATATATATATATATATATATATTTTATATTATTTAAACCTTCTATTTAAAGAATAGAGTAAAATGGAGTTAGTTTGTCCTTTTTTCCCCACAATGGAAGTCATGTTTGACATGCTAAAAATTGCTACAACTTGGTATTTTTTATTTTACTGACGATGAATGGACTTTAAGGAATGTGACCTCCATTTATCATTTTCCAAATTTCCCTTCTATTATTTTCATTTTTCATTTTGTCGATACCTAAAATTTAACAACGAATCCTTATTATTATTTACTTTTATTTTTATTTCCTCACATTTTTATTCTCTTGATGTGCTCTTTTCTTCATGCATTTCTTTAGTGTCATATAGATGATTTTCATTGTGTCTTAAGAATCCCCTTTTACACTCTTCTTCTATGGCTTTGCTGAAGAGATATACCCTGTGTGTCTTATTTATTTAATATTAATTTATTATGCCTTCATTTTTTACCTTTATTTTTGAAGGATAAGTCTGCCTCATTTTAAATTGGCACTGATTTATTTTCAGCAATTTGAAGATGACATTCCATTGTTTTATATCTTCTATAGTTCCTGGTGGAATTTTAAGCTTCTATTCTATTGTCACACATTTGAAGACAATGCATTCCTTTTCCCCTACTTCTTTTCAGTGTTTTTTTTTTTTTTTGTCAATAGTTTCGAGAACATTTACCAGAAAGTATCAACATGCAATTTTTCTTTACAGTTATCCTAATGAGTTTATGATGCTTTGATCTGAGGATTAGAGTCTTTCATTAGTGTTCAGAAAATTTTAGCAACTAACTTTCCAAATATGGTTTCTTCCTGTGTTTTCTCTTTTCCTTCTAAGACTGTAAGTACAGATTTGTTACACCTTGATTTTTTTCAACATCGTTCTAGTTTTTTTCCTCTCCATCTCTATTCTTCAAACTGGATAATTTCTATGGATCTGCTTTTGAATTTGGGAACTTTCTCTTTGGCTAGATATAATATCTTTTAACCCCATTTGTTGAGTTTTTCCACTTTCACTTTACTTATTGGACTGTCTAGTTTGAATATATCCATTTGACTTTTATTCCAAAATCTACCTGAAATGTTAAACTCTATCTAGCATCATAAAATAGAGATTTTCCCAAATATATTTACCTCAATTAATATAAAATGTATATCTAATAACTCCTATTTGGAATGTCTAGTGACTATGATTTTTAAAAATTAATCTTTCTTAATCTTATGTTGTCATCTGATGCTGTGGATAATTATTTTATTTGATTATATGTTAGACTATGTATATGAAAGAATGTACACAGAATTTAGGCTCTGGGAAAGGTTGTCTTCCTACAGAGCAGATTTTTTTTCTTCCTGTCAGGGGTTTAACTCAATCATAGATTGAGCTGATTTAAGGCTGGTTTGCAAACTTTGTGAAACCTGGTCTATTTCTAACTTTCTATTTCAAAATCACTGCTTATATATATAACTATGAGGCGTTTCTATTTTATAAGACCATACCTGTTCTCTTGGAAGAGCACTATTTTCATTTTATGCATAAAATTATATAGCATTCTGTGCAATATTTTGGAATTAGGTTTTAGGCTCCAGAGAATGCTACAGACAGGGTTTTACTGATCTAAAACTTGATTGATATTCTTAAATTTGTATCTTATACAATTCAGATAAAATTAATGTACTAAATTTTAAACTCTCTGGCCTAATCCTGCAGACAACCTGAGTAAACAGTAAACCACTTGAAATTTGGTTAAGATAGTAAAAGTGATGAAGCCACACATTGACCAAGAGTACAAAAAGTTGTGTTACTCACAAAATGAGGCTTCTGGGGAAAATAGGGCAGGCCTCCCAAGCTTGTCTGATAAAGGCAATGGAGAAGAAGAGTTGGTTTGGAAATTTTCTTGCAGTTCCGAGATAGTTCCAAAGGATGAGAGTTCTCTCCCATGGGAAGAGAATCTCCTAATGTTTGACTCTCCCAGTGAAACCAAAATAGAGAGCACTAGGGTTATGTCTTTTGCTGCCTGGAAGTGGGGGTAGGATTCCGATTAGAATCCTTCAGTAATCAGACATCCAAAGATGAAATGAGACTTTTATTCCACTAAGATATAATCAAAAATTTACCCCTAGGAAAATTGCTAAGGAAGGAAGAGAAGGAGTTCCTATCTCACATAATCTGCTTCTTCCTCCTTTTCTCCTTTTTCTCTTACGCAGCTGTGGTTTCAGCCATGGCTCTCCACTCTCTTGAAAATAAAAAATGATGTTCTAAGCAATGAATCATCTTTTACTTGCTTTGAGTTTCTTGCCAGCCTGGGGGGGTGATTTTCAGGTTTCCTTAGTGCAGCTTTTCATCATAAGCCTTGAGGTGAGTGTGTGGAGTTGCAAGTTGAGGATGAATCTCTGGGTGAATGACAGTTACTATCACTGGTGCGCTAAAGCTCATAAGCTAGGAAGGCATTATTTGCCACCACCTGGCAAGAGACTCAAAATTTGTTTTTTATTTTACTAAAGCTGGTGCCCTTTGGGTAATGTCTTAGTTGTATAAAAGGAAATGCTTTGAGCTATGCAACTGCAAAACAATTCATCAATCATCTTTTAATAGATCTCCTATGGTATTTTAAAATGCATACATTTTGATAAATGCATTTTGAGGAAATGCAAAACATTTGTAACAGAAGGAAGCTGCTTTCTTTTAACCTTTGCACGAAGGCATCTTGTTAGACTATATTAAAATGTTCATTTCTTGCTTGCCTATTGAGACTCAACCTCATTGAATGTTTGAGGATATGTGTGTGTGGGAGGGGGTCAAGGGAGACAAGATTTTAAGAATTGTATACAGAAGGGAATGTTTAAATGGACTCTTATGAACATATCCTTATCCCAAGGGGAAAGCTCAGAATGGATCGATCTATAGGGTTTATAGTGGTAATGCTTTCAAGGAGACTAATAGGCATATTATTTCCTTACCCATTCTTAGAGGGCAGAGGTGAGTGTTTTATTTATTTATTTATTTACTTGTGGTTATTTAGGAGATGGAAAGCAGAGGCATAATTGAATTGAATTTGCTTGGCTGTTTCTATTGCTTCAACCCCGAATCTCATTTCGCCTGGTATTTCAGCATGGTGAAATACAGATACAGGGCATTTCTGTTAAATGTGAGATGAGTAATTAATTGTTTTATATTCTGATCAGAAAGAAAATACTGGATTCGGAAGGAGTAGGACACATTGTATGCCTTGGAGACATTTTCATTTCTTGGGGAATTTATTAAAATCCTTTCTTATCCCCAGAGGAGTTTGTGAACTTCGAACCTCATTTTTTTTCTAATTGTAACATGAGTGTTTTACATAACCTCAATTTTTTTTTTCATTTCCGTTGATGTATTTTGCAAAGTCTCCAAAATAAAAAAGAAATGAGAAAAAATAAAGTTCTGGAAGTAGATATTTATAAAATGTATTCATTTCTGATGCTTTTTGTTGCCTTTACCTCATGTAAACAAGTGTTGTGAACCCAAACCCTTGCGAGATCATGGAAAATAAAAGCCCTTTGGTTTGAACCATTCCACTAAGCAACAGAAATGGCAAACAACCTCCCCCCCATGTCTGGTTCTCTTACCTTACTTGTAATGCAGCCATTATAAATCTAAAAGGGAAAATGAAGCAAAGAAATCTGACTTTTCACTACCCTGTGTTCCTACTTGGATATTAGTTGGTATTCTTGGCAGTTATCCCTTTAAAACCAACTCAGTTACTGGAGTCTTAAGTTAAAGAGCTTGCTACATTGGTCTCAGAAAATGGCTGGACGAAATTTATTTTAAAAAGACAAAAATTGCTTGATTTTGGAATTTCTTTTGGAACACAATGCTTGCTTTTTAGATAGATACTGCATGTATATGATTGAGTACAAAGTAGAATGTATTTTAATCCCTTATATCTAAGATAGATATTTCATTTTTAACATTTATAAAGATAAGATGGGTTTTAGAGTTGTGTACATTAAATGTATTCACATTTTTGAAGGTCAAAAAAAGCTATTATAATTCAGTATTAAAAATATAAAAGTAATTTTTGGTGATATTTTGAATGAGAACTTTTTCTTGCCTCCTATACATTCTGTCTTGTTATTGCCAGTGCTTATTATAGATTTTTGTTCAGTGATTTTATATAAATCATTTTAGACATTTGACAATTTTACTTTAAGCTCACAGGCAATTCTGAAAAAAGGAAAATACAAGCATACCATTTACTCTTCTTATTGAATTTCTAAGATATTGACTAATAGAGGTGTAAGATACAATTTCTTATTGCTGTCCAAAGCCCAGTAGAAAATGAGTATTTCTTTTAAACTTGCAAAAAGGGGGCAGAATTCTTACTTCCTAATCTAATTAAAATATCTTCCTTAAGTTTTTGCATGCTTTCTAGTTCTTTTATGATTTGATGTTGTGGCTTCAGGGACAAATGCATGATTTAGTCTCCCAGCCTTCACTCTGAGCTGGAAGACTGTTCATATAAGTCCTTAAATTCTAACTTCTGTATGTAGTGTGTGTGTGTGTGCACGTGTGCATGCATGTATGTCCGTGTTTTGTGGGGGGAGACAAGACAAAGGAACATAAAGGGACTTATGAAATAAGAGCACATTCTTCCTAATTATAGAAGAAAAGTACTCAAAATGTCCTTTACTTATTCAATAATTTATTAAACAGTCAAAAATACAGAGAACAGTTGTATCTATAGTAGTTTTTAATAGATAAAAAGCCCTCAAGCCAGAAGTTCCATGTGGACTTCTTGCAACAACCCACTTTCAAAATGAGTTACAAAATGAATAGCATTCATTTATATGTGTAGAGTCAAAGTTACACTGAAATAAAAGCACCGAATCCAAAAATTAAAACTCAAAGATATGGAGCGTGGAGCACTGGGTGTGGTGCATTAACAATCAATCTTGTAACACTGAAAAAATAAAAAACATATTTGGGGAAAAAAAAAACAAAAACTCAACATTAACTTGTCTTTTACCTTTAACAGAACAAATGAATGGTCAGAAGTGAAGTAAGAGGTTGAAACTCAAAGGGGATTGAAGGGATGAGTTTGAAGGAAGAAGACTGGGTGTCCAAAATTGATGGACACTTGAAAAAACTTTTAAAAATAACAAAATAACAGGAGCTCAAATACTTATGAAGTACTGAATTTATTGGATATCATTACCATTGTGGGTACCATAATGAGACACACTACCAATCTTATAAAATACAGGGCTATTTCCATTTTTTGTCACATTCTCTGGCAATTTCCATGTTTGTCACATATTTTCTGATTTCTCTTCTAAAATTGTCTTCATTGAGGACATTGAAATATAAACCCTATTAAATGTATATCTTAAGTAGCATCTTCTTTCCATTTGGTGTAAGCATGTTCTAACAATTTACATCAAAAACTTGTGCATTTTTGGGGTGCTTGGGTGGCTCAGTGGGTTAAAGCCTCTGCCTTCGCCTCGGGTCATGATCTCAGGGTCCTGGGATCAAGCCCCGCATCGGGCTCTGCTCAGCAGGGAACCTGCTTCCTCCTTTCTCTGCCTGCATCTCTGCCTACTTGTGATCTTTCTCTGTGCCAAATAAATAAATAAAATCTTTTTTAAAATAGATAAATAAATAAATAAAGTCAGATGCTTAAAAAAAAGCATTTGTGCATTTTTTCATTTATTCTCTTGACTTAATTTGATATTTAAGTTTTACTGGTATATTATTTTAAGCCTCAACTTCATTTATGAACATAATATTTTCATATAAAGGACTGAACTCAAAGAAAATGCCCTTTCTTTGATTAGAACACACTACATTGTGTAGAAGAAAATGTATATTCATATTTGTGCTAGTTTTGAGCTATTAATATAAACACCCTTTCATGGGTTACAAAATGGCATTTATAAACCATTGAATAAACAGTTATCATTCCCTAAGAAAAAAGTAGAAACTCATTACATTATACTTCATTTTCTTTGCTAATAATTTGACAAATATGATTAGAAGGAACAGCTTGTGATATTTTCCAAATATCTGCTGAGTAAAATAAATTCAAGTGAAAATTTAAAGATATTTGATAGAAATATTTCCTAAAGAGACAAATCTTTGCATTTTACATGACTACTCTGATCTTCTGGAATCAGTTCCATTTTGCTTTCATGCACATTTGATACTGGTTTTTTTAATATCAAAATGTTTGCCCCATGATCTCAAAACATTTGTAGCGCATCCACCAAACTTTTATAAATTTGACACATTCCATATACTAATACAACACAGCAATTTTACAGGTTTTTTTTCTTGACTATTACCAATCTTATTTAAAGCTTAAAAAGATGTGGAATTACACTTATTTATTAAAATAGGGCAGCAATAAATAATTTTAAAATGCATGAACATAGAGCTAGTAGTCTCATAAGTCTCACTGAATAGAGAGGCTCAGACTACAAATCAACTTGTTGATTGGAACTTCCTTCACTTTATTGTGTTTCTTATTTATCTGTCTATAAAATACTGGATCTAAACATATACCATGCACATAATATAGATTATTTCCCCGTTATTAACATTAGATTTTGAAAATATTTAGAAACCGGATTCATCATCTCCTTAACACATGGAGTTAAGCATTTGATCTGTGAGGGATAAGGAAAGGAGAGGCATACCACAGCACATACAATTCCAAAGACTTTGAAGCAAGCTTTCTAGCTTCTTCAAACATTTAAAATGCTTCAAGAGCAAATCCTGTCTCTTCAATTCTTTCTTATCGTTCACTTATTCAACTAGGGCTGTTTAAGAACCCACTGTGGTCAAAGTGCTCTGTTAAGGACAGAGGGAATAAAATGATGAAAAATTCAGAGGCTGCCCTCCTACAGATAGCAATCTAAGCAGGACGATAGAAAAACGTACAAAGCAACTGTAAGATAGCTGTGATATGTGACACACGAGAGGGAGAAGTGGTAAGAGAATTGAGAGTCGTGAACAGTCATCCCTAGCCTGTGCATCTTCGGAAGAAGCTGTTAGGGCCGATGCTCAAGTTCATGTCTGGTACTGATCAGCTGTGTGGAGCAAACAGGAGCCTCTGATGTTGAGGGGGGTGGTGTGAGCAGAGCCCTAAAAGCCCTGATTCATTTCCCGCATGGCCTTCATTTCCTTCTCCGCCAATGTTGGTGTGCCTGTTACTCCATGGCCTCTTTTCATACTCTTTTGATTGATTTTTTTTCTCATTTATTTGCATAATTTATATTAATATTGTATTTTATTGGGCATGTAACAGAGTTTCTTAATGAGGTGATTTTGCGACTGTTGATAACAAAGCTGCCTATGTGCCAATTTAAAAATACATTTTGCCAAATATCTAAGTCTAATTTAAACTTCTGGTTTCAAGGGAAACTAAGCTGTGAGTTGGATGTTCAATCACCCTGGGGTAGCTTATTTTAAGGTAAAGCTGGCCCCAAGAATATACATTCAGAATTTTGTATCTCTGCCTATATAAGGTTTTAGTGTAAATGTTTCTGTGCTGTGACTTAGAAAATATAAATAACATTTTCATTAAACTAGAAATGTCAAACCATTGATAATGCCCCTGTGGTTTTATTTTCTCTAGGAAGTGGTCTCTGTTTAGGTATTCCACACCATCACAATGCGGTCATACTAAGACACAACGTCCTTAGACCTTAACTACAGATTTCTTAGGACACCCACTTTTTCCAGATGCTGGAGGAACTAGGGACGCAAGAAGAAACTTTATTGTCTGGCCTTTTAATGTACTAATGTGCAAAACTATATGAATTAACAAATTAAAAATAATAATATTTATAGGGCGGCTGGGTGGCTCAGTTGGTTAAGCAACTGCCTTCAGCTCGGGTCATGATCCCGGAGTCCTGGGATCGAGTCCCATAAGGGCTCCCAGCTCCATGGGAAGTCTGCTTCTTCCTCTGAACTTCTCCCCTCTCATGCTCTCTCTCACTGTCTCTATCTCAAATAAATAAATAAATAACAAAAAAATAAAAATAATAATAATATTTATATAATCAATGATTTTTTATTAACTAATCAGTTCATCAACTATCCTAAAATGTTGTCAATATAAATGTAGTTGTAACCTTATGAATAACAATGAAAATTACTATGGATTTTTTTGGAGGTATTTTAGTGGTCTTATATCAACAATTTAAATGTGCTGTTTTTTTCCTCAGTCCAATTCCTCAGAATTTATTCTTTTTTTTTTAAAGATTTTATTTATTTGACAGGGAGAGAGAAATCAATAGTAGGCAGGGAGGCAGACAGAGGGAGAGGGGAAAGCAGGCTCCACACTGAGCAGAGAGCACAATGCGGGGCTCGATCCCAGGACCCCGAGATCATGAGCTGAGCCGAAGGCAGAGGCTTTAACCCACTGAGTCACTCAGGCGGCCCCTCAGAATTTATTCTTAAAAAAATGTGTACATATGCACATAAAATACATATGTAGCTAGAAGTAGGAACCAAGCAAATAGAAAGTCCTCCTCCAAAATATTAAATATTTCAAAGGTAACTTTGACCATCAAATTCACCATGGCTGAGCAATTTATTTAGCATTTCACTGTATCTTGTTATGTAATCAAAATCCCAGCCACATATATGTAATAAAGACCTTGTCTGCATAATGTGTCCACTGAGTTGCTATTTTAATCTTTATTTAAAATAAAATGTTATATGCAACTAATGAATTGTTGGACACTACATCAAAAACTAATGATGTATTAAATATTGGCTAATTGAACATAATAATAAACCAAATAAAATGTTATTTGATTTTGCTTTATTAGAAATACTGTTTGTTCAACTTTTTTAGTTCTCTTCTACTTTCTATCTCCATAAATAATAAAATATATACAAATCTAGCATATATGTTATGTTTGGTCACATTCTCTCTCTCTCTCTCTCTCTCACACACACACACACACACAGAAATTATTCTGTATCTATACTAGTATAAAGAAATAAAAATAATACAATAAAAATTTTGAAGATGGCATTATAATTAGTGCCTTCGCAATGACTTACAGGTTAATATACATATTTAATATGGACTTAAAAACTTTTCTAAAGCATAAGATACTTTCTCTTGTCCACATAGGCCAATTCTCATCATTAAATCGACATTGCTATAACAACTCTTCATTTGCTCCCGATAACCACCCATTTTTTTACTTATCTGATTCCATTGTGCTGCTCAGCAATATTAATTTGCTAGACTTATC
>JAPYYJ010000077.1:0-18488 GCA_028533885.1 Nasua narica
TCGAGGGATCCCACTTTGCTTTTACCTCTCCACTGCTGTCTTCTGCTCTCAGAGAGATCCCGGGGTTAGAAATCTTTCTCCTCAGGGTGATTTCATGGGTGTTCAGCGTGTTCTGGTAGATTTCCAGCTCACTTTTGGGGACCGGTTGCTGCAGGATCTCTTACTTCTCCGCCATCTTGCCCCCCAAACAACATTCTTTTAAATAAACCATTATTCAAAGAAGAAGTTAAAAGAAAATGATAAAATATTTTTAATTTAAGGGACGCCTGGGTGGCTCAGTTGGTTGAGCAGCTGCCTTCGGCTCAGGTCATGATCCCAGCGTCCTCTTGGCTTTAGGTTCTTGTATGCTCGTGTATTCACTGTTTGTTTTCTTCTGGACCGAGAGGTTGTTGTGAACGCGATTCTCTGCGCAGCCCTGGGGGTATAAAAAGATGCAGGTGACCCTCCCAGCCCTGGTGGACGGTGTGGAGGGAGAACAGGTCGTAATTAATGGTGATGGCGGAGAAGTAGCAAGTAGTAACAGCAGTGATGAGTGCTCTTTGTTGCTTGTCACACGCAAGGCCTGCAGTGGTCCCCGCACATGAGCTCACCTAACTCCCACAGTCTCATTTTTGTAGTTCAGGCTTACGCCAGGTGCCTGGAGTGTGGGAGTGTGTCAGTAAGTGGGGAAGTCCGCTGGAGCTCAGTTCTGGCTCGGGAGCCCACCACACTGTGGCATTCAGTACGGCCCCTTTGGTTGGTGGGCACAGAGAAGGGGAACGTGGATGCTACGGGGAAGCTGAACAGCGCTTTGCGGTGGAAGTGACCCTGAGTCCGCTCCTGGGGAGGGCCAGCGAGCAGGGAGAGGCAGGTGCATAGAAATGCAGGAGTGGACAGCTCAGGGCGTGAGTGCAGCTTGGGAGAAGCGGTGGAGGCCGCCCTGCAGAAGGGCAGCCTGGGGATCCCATTCCAGAGTGGCAGGGCAGAGAGGAGTCTTCCCAAGGAGGAGTGTGCCCAGCATGGCGGCAGCGCCCAGAAGAGAGAACCAGTGGAACAAACTGGCAGGCTGGTGGCGTCGAGGGGGCAGGGCGTGCTGCCTCCCTCGGGCCACATCTGGTATGTGTCATTCTGAGCACTGCACCTCCTTGAAGGACAGGCTAGAGAGCACCTGGGAAAGGCTGGAGGGGTGAGAACATTGAACCCTGCATTCAGATACCTGGATGTTTGCTGAGCTGAGGGTATGATAGATTCTGCTTGGTTTCAGAAGGCAGACGGAGCCTTGGTTTGCAGTTGAAAAGATGCTGGCTTTCACTGAATATAAAGAAAGCCTTATTTTTCAAATAGTGTTTCTTAACAAGTGGGGTTCCATACTCTCAGCCTCCCTCTCCCTGAACAGTGTTCAGGCAGGTGGGTCCAGGGAGAGGGAGGATGGAGGAGAGCTCTGTGCTGCCCGGGGTGGTGGATCTCGACCTCCTTCTAACCCTTGCCCGTGAGTTTCCAGTAGCTTCCCTGGAGATGGGCAGGCAGGTGCATGCTTTTCATTGTATGAGCAAGCTCTGGATCTGCTGCTCCTGATGCTGACTTCCTCATGATGTCCTAATAGTTCAGTGATGACACAGCACTTAGCCTTATATTAACTCTGTATACCCTGTGCATCTCTGAAGATAGTAATCAGTCTCTTGGTGTCACTTGGAGCCCCATGCAAATCTGAAGTCTTTTCCTGTTTATTGTAGCTGCCACTAACCTCCTCTTCTCTTACCACATTCTGCCTGGATCTCTGGCCACTTAGCACTTTTGAACTTGCCGCGCGGTGTCTTTCCGGGTATGGGCTCACCTTTGTCTGATTCCTGGTTGCCTCTCTCACGCGAGGTAGCGGAGTAAGTGAATGAGTCGATGAGTGGTTGACATGACCCAGAACTTAATCTGGGCTGTTCGATTCTTCGACCATTATTAGCCCAGAGGTGTGGACCAGCTGTGGATCTCTGCAAAAGTCTTATCAGGAATTGATTGTTCGTTCCCTGTATTTTACTAGGTAATTACACGGTTCGTTAAGTTAAGGGGAAGAAGATATTGTTTTATGACCCTTTTACTAAGGTCTGGGATAAGTACTTTTTAATGAACAAATTACCCAAAACTAGGAGAATTTTTCATTTGCACGTGATTTTATTATTAAATGTGTGAAAGTGAACCTGGCTGAGCGTGTGATACCCGCAGGTGACCAGTGACATTCGTCAGCTAGCTGCACTTATTTCTGTTTTACTCACAGCAATATCCCTTCTGAGGCTTGTTTCATATTTTTTGTATTTATTTACTCTTTCCCACCAGATAAAGCCTTCTGGAGGCCAAGACCTTGTCTTATTACTTAGCGTTTTTTGTTTTACCTTCTACAGAAGAACTCACTCATACTCTGAATTGAATTGTGGGGCCAGCTAAATGTGTCGCTACCGGCTCTGATTTCAGAGACGTAGGGCTCTGCCCTTGGGAATTGGAGCACAGGCATCCAACCCAAGAGGCGAGGGAGGGGAAATTTTGTAAGACTGCCATTTTACTGTGTTGTCCGACGACTCTAGTTAAAAACATTCGTATCAGACGCTCTGATGAGCTCTGTATCTCTGAAGCTAACGGAGGCTGCGCAGTTCTAAAGTGCCTACCAGTCTTGTAACTAGAACTTTCTATGTGAACAGTTAAGGACACTGACGACGTGATCTCCTGGGGAGGGAGGGATTTAGAATTTGAGTCTGGCTGACAGGGTAGCCCTGGAAAGCGCAGAGCTTCCAGGCTTCTCTTCGCTGCAAAACTAGAACTGGGAAGCTGGTGGCAGGAGGAGGGTGGCTGGCAAGGACCAAAATAGTAAATAAAGCCTCATACAATCAGATTAGGATAACCTTGCAGATTAACAGTGTGTCGTTTGGACACAACCTGTTCTCAGGTTCAATGATTTCGTGTCGCGGAGTTATTTATCTCACATTGACTCGGATACTGTGGGTTACTAAGATAAAAGGGCATATTACTGGGGACAACTTTATTATCATTGACCTTTTAAAATGCTCCAGAGAACAAAATTAGGTGCTTCGTGAGATTAAATTCAGCCATTCCTCTCAGCAGAGTGTAGAGGAATTTAAATTGAACATCAGCTGAACTGCTTAGGAGGTGAATGGGCTGTAATATATTTGTAATGACCTGAGCTCATCATAAAGCAGTTTGGTCCTCATCCATAAATGTGTTTGGATGCATTTTCCTAGATAGTTACTTACCCTGGCTTGATTATCCTTGGTCTGTGATTATTCCTTGCAATAATGTCACAGTACCATTTTTTTCTTTTCTTCTCTTGTTTTTTTACACTGACTAGCATGAGGAATTTTAATTTAGCAGTATTTTAAGACTTAGACTGAGGTCTGATGCCGTCATATTGAAAGTAGTATTCAAAACCTGAAGGAGCAGGGATAAGTATCTCTGGGAAGGGAATTTTATTTTATTTATTTATTTTTAAGATTTTATTTATTTGAGAGAGAACAAGAGCAAAGCAAGGCAGAGGGAGAGGGAGAAGGAGACTCCCCACCGGGCAGGGAGGCCAATGCTGGGCTCACTCTCAGGACCATGGATCATGACCTGAGCCAAAGGCAGATGCCTAACCAACTGAGCCACCCAGGCACCTCTGAATGGAATTTTAAAGGGGGAGTCCTTAAAGATCATCCAGTTTGTTTCTCTGTTCATTGGCTTGTTCATCCATCTATTCAACAAATACTTGAGTGTTAGTATACTTTTCTCTTGGTATTCCTTTCCCCAGATACTGTAATAACCCCTCACCTCAGTATCTCAAACCTGAATTGTTAAGAGCTGCACTGTTTATTAGTACAGTAGCTGTTAGCCATGTGTCACTATTTAAATTAACATTCATTAAAATGCAATAAAATTTAAAAATTGAGTTTCTCAGCCACACTAACCACATTCCAAGTGCTCAAGTGCTCTGTGCAGCTGGAGGCTGCCATTTTCGATGATGTTCATCTCCAAAACACATCCATCGTTGCCGGACAGTCCTCTGTCTTCCGAGAGACATCTTAGCATCCCATGGACTTCATCACCCACCACCTAGGTCTGTCAGGTTTGTTCCCTTTAAAAAATCCTCCCGTGTTATTTTAGGTCATCATCATCTGTCCTCTGAATTAAGACACCTGTGTTACCAGGGCTGTGATGTCTTTCCTGCCACTCCCTCCCCTCAGTGTCTCCGCTCCCTCCCTTGTGCTCTCTTAATACCATGTATACGCCTGTATATATCATGTACATACCGTGTATATACTAATTGTATATACTAATTCCTTGTTTGTACACTTTTCTTCTGGTGGACCGAGAGATTGTTGGCATTGTAGGACTGGGCTTTGATCTTCCAGGGTGGGGACACACACTGTGCCTGACACATGACTACAATAAATAAGTGTTTATTGAGCGGCTAGAGAGCTGAATGGATGGGGGGAGGAGGCCATAGTAGGTTCCATTCCGAAGGCTAGGCACAACTGGGATGCGTGGAAGCGAGAAGAAGGCCTTCATGCTGGGGGAGCATCATGGATGCAGGCCCGGTGGTAGAAAATGACAGGCAACCATGCTCTTATACTACAGCCATGGAAAAGCATTTTCAGCACCACCAAGAGCTTAACCGTGGGACATAAATAGAATTTCAGTTCTGGTGTTGCATATAAATGTGTTTCCCTGACACCTCGAAGTAGAGGTGCTGGGTTTCACACTTAATAACCTTAAACTGTAGCTTCAAAGGAGTTAAAGATATGCCCTGCCCTGTAAAATTAAGCAACACACTCACCAAGTCTAGTTGATTCTTCAAGACTTTTATGGATGCTGACTTAAGTAAGACATGGGAGCAGCAGAGCAGGAAAGGAAAATGTGTGTGTACGTGTCCAGAAGGAGGCTGATGCAGCCGCTCAGAAGAGGGACCGCAGCCAGACAGACCGATCCTGACCTTGCTTCTTCCAGGCTCTGTCGTCCTGGGCATGTCACCTTCTGGTTCTTGGTTTCCTCATTTTTTGTTGGAGATGGATGTTACCTGCATTGGGAGGATTAAGTTAAAATGTATGTGACACGTGAGCACGGTGCTTAGTCCTAAGTGAAGCATTCACCAAGTGATAGCTATTACCAAATTATTAGTACATTAGCATCTCAGGCAAGTGGGAAAACTCATAATTGTATTTCCCAAAGGAAGAATTGTCACAATTGCTAAACACAAATGGTCACCCAGAGAACATGCACTTCGGACCCTCTCCTTCACAGCTAGCTAGACAACCATGTCTAATGTGAAATGTATAGGGCAAGTTACTTTCAGTCAGGATCGTGCAGATAAGGTGATCTGCTAAAGGTTAAAATTTGGCCCGGATAATCAAGAACCTAGGGCTGATTCTCTGTGTTTGGAAATAAGGTGATCACTAATGCAAATTACTTAGGAAAAACTCACTTTTCTTTTACTCTGTGTAATCAAGAGCGTGCTCTACAGCTGCTCCTAAGGAAGGGGAAGAAAATTATGTGCTGCTTTTAATTTTAAATAAGCAAACTCGTGGGATGTGTATAGATTAGAGGATCTTTGAATGATCTGTTTTTTCCCCTACTTTCAAAATGGTACTGACAGTCTCATCTGTGTAAGGTTCTCATCCACCAGCCTACATATAATTCATGCATATCCCGAGAATCCTCTTCAATAGACTCAAACTTGCTTTCCCTTTTGGAAATTGTACACTGCTCCTTTCCTGTGCCTGCATGGCCTTTGCCTGGCCTCACTCGTCCCTGCTCCTTGTCCTCTGAGACTGTTTGGTGTATCCCACTCCATCGCCTCGCTCTTGCTCTCACACAGCTACCTTATTGTATTATAGTTATTGGCAGGCATTGGTCACCATCACAGGACTGTGCGTTCTCTGATGAACAGGCATTTTCTTACTCATTTTTGTGTCTGCATTGTTGCCTTACAATGGGGAGACTTACTCATACAAAATGCTTGGTAAACTTTTGCTGAGTTAATGAACGATATTCACCACATTTTGCTTCTGCATATTCTTCCTAAGTAAACCGTA
Source organism: Nasua narica (assembly GCA_028533885.1). NCBI lineage: Eukaryota > Metazoa > Chordata > Mammalia > Carnivora > Procyonidae > Nasua > Nasua narica. The sequence continues at coordinate 6,048 of JAPYYJ010000077.1, forward strand.
ACTCCGTTTGTGTAGGAAACTCTATCATACTTTCTGGTGCCGCCTAGTTCCAGAACATTTATAAACAATATCAGATTGCTCTACAGTCTTGCTGTTATGAATATCAGTTATTCTGGAAATACTTTCTAGGGTAGATTCAGCAAGAATTAAATCTTTGATAACGTTTTATCTGCATATGTTCTGTTAAAGTATTTATAAAGGGAACACCAAGATTTTTATTGAATTTAAATAGATTTTTTAAAAGATTTGTTTATTTGGGGGGGTGGTGTGGGATAGGGGCAAAGGGAAAGAGTCCTAAGTAGACTCTCTGGAGCTCAGAGCCTGACTCAGGGCTCGATCTCAAGACCCTGAGATCATGATTTGAGCCGAAACCAAGAGTCCACACTGTACCACCTGTATTTAAATTCAGACGCCCCTGAATTTAATATTTTTGTGTGAAAAATTGATACAGAAGCTCTTGTCTGATAGAGTTCTTGCGTGAATCATCAATGCTTATTAGTTCTTTGTGGGCAGTAATGAAACCTTAAAAGTATGTGTGTTGAATCTATGAACTGAGCAGTTCCGTTGAATATACCTGTAATATACTTGGCTTCTTGTTTTTCTGCCCCTAAGCTATTTACTATTTTTTCCTGACGTTAATTTCAGAGCTTATTCCAGGAAAGGGAGTTGAAATTACACAGGAATTCACCTACCTTATTAGCTCCTTGCTTAAACTAATTAAAAAAACTAGTTCTGGGACTAGAACTCCCTTGATGAAATTGCTGAAATGTGAAATTTGAATTTAAGACTTTTGTGAAGACTTGAATGCTTTTTACTTACTGTTATTTAATTTTTTTTTCAGTTTTAATTTTGATAGCTGTACTATTGATATCTGAGCCAAAGTGGTGATGCTACCTGAGGGGAATTTCTGCAACCCATAAGTCAGCAGTTATACGGTAAGAATGTGTGCCTCTTACCCTTAAAGCCGTTTAATTTCTGTAACGTTATAGTTCAGAATTTTAACTTGAAATAGAATACTTTAAAATAGTCTAATATCTCAAAAGATTACATATTAATATATTTTAACATATAAATATTAATAGCAAATAATATTTTAGAGCTTTAGCTCCTAATCAACAGTTCAAGAATTTGAAAGAGAAAAAAATAGGGCTTCATATATTCATTTCATATTAATTTTTGTGTGAAAAACAAATATGGCTATATAGTTTGTGACTTATTAAACTGGGGTCTCATTTTTCCTTCCTACATATTTTTCCCATTTACTTTTTATTCCCTGGGCTTTAATCAGTTTTTTATTATCTGATTTTTGTTAATAATGAATGGATATGAGCAGTCAAGATGATAAAACTTAAACCTAGCCGGATTTTACTACAACTTACCCTGAACTGAGGTGATGTTGATTCCAGTAATGACTGAAATGAGGTTTTGAATTATTTAGAGATTTAAATGATCTATATTAGCTTTATCTTCAAGGAATAATTCAAGAATAATGAGACATGGCCAACCAGTAAGGCAAGTTACTCCTTTGAGCTTCATTTTCCTTGTACAAAATGTCTATCATTTGTTTTATAGAGTTGTAAAAATCAAATGAGATGATCTTTGTGAAATTGTCTTTTTCTTCCTTTCATTTATTAATTTTTTTGGAAGGGTAGAGGGGAAAATAACAAATCTCTTGATTTTGAGGTAGGCTTTAGGGAGAAGATAATGCTCTTAATATCCTTTAGAGAAAAGGATGCTGGAAAACTTGATCTTCAGTTCTGTCTCACTTTGACTATTGGCAAATCATTTCATTAATTTACTGTCAGAAAATTGAATTTGATTTTCATACTTTCACTTTCTAGCTAATTTTTCAGGAGTATGTCTGTATTTTTTGACTATAATGAAACTAAGCTAGAAATCATTATCAGGTATCTTTGAAATATCCAAATATTTTGAAATTAAATATCACATTCTAAAAGTCAAAGAAGAAGTCACAAGGGAAATTAGAAAATATTTTGAATTGAATGAAAATGAAAATACAACATACCCAATTTATGGGATGTACCTAAAGCAGTCCTTGCAGGGGAAATTTATAGTGTTAAACACTTATAGTAGGAAACAGAAGTTTTGAAACAATAAGCTAAACCTTCACTTTAAGAAATTAGAGGACAAAGAGCAAAATAAACCCAGAACAAGCAGAGAAGAAGTTACCAAAGATATGAGCAGAAATCATTGAAATAGAAAACAGAAAAACTGTAGGAAAAAAATATCAGTGAAACCAAAAGCTGAGTTTCTTTATGAGATCAATAAAATTGATCAACTTGTAGTTGCATTAATCAGGAAAAAAAAAGAAAAAGCAAAAATCCCTAATATCAGAAAAGAGAGACTATCAATATAGATTCTACAGAAGGAAGTTCAAGGGAATATTATGATGACTTAGATAAATGGACAGATTTCATCAAAGTCACAGGTATTTGATTTCCATGCTTTCAATTTATAGGAAATTTTTCAGGAATATGTTTGTTTTTTTACTTTAATGAAACTAAGCTAGAAATCAGTATCAGATTATCTGTGAAATCTCCAAATATTTTGAAATTAAATACCACATTGTAAAAATCCTTTTAGAAGGAAGGGATAACATGCATAGATCTTTATTCAAGAAATTGAATTTGTTAAATGCTCCCCTACCCCAAAAAAAACCCAAAGCCCAAATGGACTCACTGGTGAATTCTACCAACTTAACTAAGAAAGAAAACCAATTATATACAAAATCTTCAGAAAATAGAAGGAACACTAATTTATTTTAGGAGGCCGTTATTACTCTGATATTAAAAAAAAAAGTATTTCTAAAAATACTAGCAACCTGAATAAAGTTTATATAAAAAGTATAATACATCATGCTTAAGTGCCATTTATTCCAGAAATGCAGGATTGGTTCTTCATTTGAAGATCAGTCATATAATTCAATCAATATCAACAAACTACACAGAATTCTTCAAACCTGTACGATCATCTCAATAGATGTAGAAAGAGCATTTGGCAATATTAATAATTTATTCATGATAAAAACTCAGAAAAGTAGGAGCTTTCTCAACTTGATAAGCAGTATCTATGAAAGACCTACAACTAGTACTTTATAATTACTGGCGAAAGACTTAATGTTTTTGCCTAACATTGGGAATAAGGAAGGATGGTCACTTACTGTTTTTACTCAGAATTGGCCTAGGCAGTGCAATAAAGCAAAAAAAGAAATCCAAGGCGTATAGATACAGAAAGAAGAAAAATTAAAGTCCCATGGCAAGGGACCCAAGAAGAGCTTTTAGCCTTATAGTCTCTGTGATATAGCAAAGGAGATAGTGGCGGTGGAAATAAATATTGAATGCCTCTAGATACTATCTACTACATTTTGGTTTCTGTGGTGATGATCTGAAAATCATAAGAGCAAGGCCACATTTATATGACTTCTTGGTTTAAGTTACTGTTTTCTCTTAAGTTAAAGGTCAGCATAATCTGTTGGGAGAGTCTTAGTTCAGCTTTTCTTCTTTCTTCTAATATAACCAGAAAGCCTTGTGTAGTACTTAAAAGTTATGCATTGGTTTAAGCTTGATTAAATAGCTCGTTTTTTTTATTTAAAGAAAAACGCTATTTGAAACAATGCTAAGATATCCTTTTAAATTCTAAGAGAGTGTATAAAATTACTTGGTAAATCTATTGTAACTATGATATATCTTTGGATAAGTTAAAATTACTTCATATGCTTGTTTTCTGTATTTTAGAATACGCTGACATGTTTTGTATATTAATGTAAGCCACATATTATGCCCGTTGATTTGTGCTAAATAATTTCCATATACGTATTTTTATGATGTTTGGCAGGTAAGAATTGAGGAAACCCTGAGTCCTTGTCCTTGTTGCCTGGGATAATTGTATGGCAAGACAATGTGTCTCCAGATGGTGTTACTGGAATCATTCCTAAGTCTCTTGCAGTCAAATCATGTCTCAGCCTCAGTGGAATGGCTTACAAATGTAAACAGATATGTAGTTTAATAGCTGTGTGCATTTCCATCTTAATTACAGTTGACCCTTGCCCAGTGGTTAGGGGCCTTGACCCCCACACAGTCAAAGCCACTTGCAATGTTTGGGTCCCACGAGCTTAACTACTGATAGCCTTGACTGGAAGTCTTACCAATGATATAAACAGTCGATTAACACATATTTTGTATATTATTTGTAATATATACTGTATTCTTACTGTATTCTTACAGTAAATTAGAGAAAAGATGTTACTAAGAAAATCATAAGGAAGAGAAAATACATTTACAATACTATACTGTATTAATTGAAAAAAAATCCACTTAGAAGTGGACCTGTGCAGTTCAAACCCATATTGTTCAAGGGTTAGCTGTGCCTGTTATCGACCATATCAGTTGGTGCTAGATACTAGGTATGACAGAGAAGTGGTATAGTAGAGGGAGTGGAAGTTTAGGAGTTAATAGAAAATCTTGAGTTCAAATGCTAAAAACATACAGGCTTAAGCTTTTGAGCAAAATGACTTAAATCCTTGATCCTCATTTCCCTCATCTCTGAAAGGAGGATAATCATGACGAGCTGCTGAAAACATTAAAAATAATAATCAGAGCTTCTAGGAGACAGTGGGTTCTCAAGTGGTGATGCTAATGGAGGATCTTAGTTGCAGAAATGTTATAAGACTCTGGTATCTGGCAGAGCTGGTTTTGAGTTGGGTTGGAAGAATGAATATTTTAAAAATACCTATACTGCGTAAAGCAATCTACAGATTCGGGGAAAACCTATCAAGATTCCAATAGTTTTTTTCACAGAATTAGAACCTAATTTTAAAATTTGTGTATGGAACCACAAAAGATCCTGTTTGGATAACCAAAGCAATCTTGAGAAAGAACAAAGCCAGAGACATCATGCTCCTCGATTTCAAACTATATTACAAAGCTATAGTAATCAAAACATTATGGTCTTAGTATAAAAGCAGACATATAGATCAGTGGAATAGAATAGAGCCCAGAAATAAATCTGTGCATATATGGTCAATTTATGATAGAGCAGCCAAGAATATACAATGAGTCTCTTCAGTAAACGGTGTTGGGAAAACTGGACTGCTACATGCAAAAGAATGAAACTGGACTACTACCATACACAAAAATTAACTCAAAATGGAGACTTGAATGTAAGATCAGAATCCATGAAAGTTCTACAAGAGAGTATAGGTGGTCCGGGCGATGATTTTTTGGACCTGAATTCCAAAAGCAAGGGCAACAAAAGCAAAAATAAACAAGTGGGACTACATCAAATTAAAAAGCTTCTGAATAGCAAAGGAAATCATCAACAAAATGAAAAGGCAAACTACTGAAGGGGAGAAAATATTTGCAACTCCTATCTCTAATAAGGGGTTAATATCCAAGATATATAAAAAACTCATACAACTCAATAGCACAAAAATCTGATTAAATAGGGGGCAGAAAATCAGAATAAATATTTCTTTCAAAGAAGACATTGGATGGGCAGCAAGTACATAAAAAGATGCTCAGTATCACTGATCATCAGGGAAATGCAAATCAAAACCACAGTGAGATACCCCTTCACACATATTAGAATGGCTATTATCAAAAAGACAATAAATGTTAGTGACAGTACAGAAAAGAAGGAACCCTTGTGCGCTGTTGGTGGGGATGTGAATTGGGGCATCCACTGTGGAAAACAGTATGGAGGTTCCTCAAAAAGCTACAAGTAGGACTGCCGTATGATTCAGCAGTTCCACTTCTGGGTATTTATCCATTAAAAACGAAAACACTAATTTGAAAAGATATCTCTACCCCCATGTTCATTGCAGCATTATTTTCAATAGACTAGATATGCAAACAGCTTCAGTGTCCATCAATGGATGAATGAATAAAGAAGATATGGTAGGGACGCCTGGGTGACTCAGTTGGTTAAGCAACTGCCTTTGGCTCAGGTCATGATCCCAGCGTCTTGGGATCGAGTCCCGCATCGGGCTCCTTGCTCCGCGGGAGCCTGCTCCTCTCTCTGCCTCTGCCTGCCTCTCTGCCTGCTTGTGTTCTCTCTCTGTTAAATGAATAAATAAAATCTTTAAAAATAAAAGAAGATATGGTATATGGAAGCTGTAATGGAATACTATTCAACCATAAAAAAGAATCTTGCCATGTGAGAGAACATGGATGGACCTTGAGGCCATTCTGCTAAGTGAAATAAATCCAAGAAAGACAAGTGCTGTGTGATTTCACTTACATGAAGAATTAAAAAACAAAAACAAAAAACCAAGGTTATAGATACAGAGAACAGATTGATGGGTGCCAGAGGTAGAGAGTCAAAGGTGGGAGAAATGGGTGAAGGATTTAGAAGGTACAGACTTCCAAATATAAAATAAATAAGTCCTGGGGATGTAATGTACAGCATGGTGACTCTAATTAATAATATTGTATTGCATATTTGAAAGTTGTTAAAACAGAGTAGATCTTGAAAATCCTCATTACGAGAAAAAAAATTGTTGTAACTATATGTGGCGATGAATGTTACCTGTGATGATCATTTTTATATACATAATTTCAAATCGTGTCTCTAGCAAGTGTTAAAATGCTGTTGATGTTTTTAGCTTCTGAGTGTTTATTGACATATTTTATATTCTAAAAATATAAAATATATTTTATATTTTTATAAATTTTATAAATTTTATAAAATTTATATTTTTAATATAAATATGCCTTTTAGCTTAATTTAACATTCCGTTTGTAAGATGTATATAGTTCTCCTGTTTATTATCACCTTGAATGAGGAGCTGATGATTCGCGTTTTGTTTAAAAGGGCATTAATTTAACAAATACTTCACGTGGATTGGAAGTAATAATATTGCGGCAAACAGCGTAGGAGCTTTTCATGTTCTTCACGATGTGGTACTGATTAATGGCTTCTCTCACTGTCCCATTAAAGTGAAAAGGGAGCTAGTTCAATTTTTTTTATTTGTCAAAGAAGCGTTTGTTTGTGTAGTAGGAGTAACGTGTAGTGTCTTTGTCGCACTTCGTGGTGTTCCGTGGGTCTGCAGGGGGGCCGTCTCCTCGCAGCCCTTTCAGCCAAGCAGGCGGGTGTGATGGCTGCTGTAGGGACGTGGGATTAGTGGGACTTAATGGCTCCCCCAGGCCTCAGCTCTTGAGGAACGAGGGTTTCCGCTTGCTGCTCCGTCTGCTTCCCTGCAGGGCCCGAGAGCTGAGCCGCTGAGGACTGTTTCTGGTGACACAGTCCCTGATGAGGTGGGCGGGTTCAGAGCCCTGCCGGTGAGGGGATCATGTAGCAGGAAAACTTGCCTTAGGGAACTGAGCTCATTGCTGCTTATGACGCCATGAACTGGCCCTTTATAAACACTCCTGGAGCGGTGGCCTGTCTCCGCGCTCAATTCCTTTCATGTGTCTGTCTCTTCCCGCCGTGATACTCGGTCCTGTGTCTGCGGCTCACAATAGAGTCATCTTGGCTAGGCCGTCATGTTAGAATCTAGTAAAGAAATGTTCAGGGATCTCCCAGTTAATTTTCTGTCCTCATTTCTTATCCTTCTCCACTGATCCATATTTGGGAGTCTTATGGAGGCATAATTGACATGCCGTAAACTGTGACCCTTTGAAATGTACAGTCTCGTAAGTTCTGGCGTGTGCACACACTCATGACACCATCGCCATCAACAAGAACGTGAGTATGCCATTCCTCTCAGAAGTTTCCTCGTGCCTTTTGTCATCCCTCCTTCCTGTCGCTTCCCCATCCCCAGAGCCACTAGTGATTTGCTTTCTGTCTCTGTAGATTAGCTTGCATTTCCTGGAATGTTACTGTAACGAAAGAACACCCTGTGATGCATCTCCTGTACTATAAATTCTTCACACAACGCTACGTCACTTCTGACGCCGGACTTCTGACGCCGGATGGGTGGGTTTTCCACACATCAGGCAATTTGACCCCAGCTGGGTGTCCTGCAGTTTAGCTCAATTCTGACATTTATCTCCCTGGAGACAGCATCAGATCCCACAGGTTAAGAGTTCTGTCCCATTAGACTGCCCCGCCCCCACAACCTGCCCAACTTCATTCTCAAGCCCAGACCGTTCCCTGCACTTCCCACTGGCTCTGAATTGGAGTTCCCATGACCCGCTTCTTGGGTTTTATTAATCAGCTTGAATGGCTTACAGAGCTCAGGACACCAGTTTGCTTACTAGATTACTAGTTGATTACAGAATATTTTGAAGCATATGGTTCTCTGGCAGAACACATGATCTTTTATCCCCATGGAGTTTGGGATACGCCACTCTCCCAACAGATGAATGCATTCTGGCTCACCAGCCTGGAAGCTCTGTCCTTTTGGGTTTTTATGGAGGCTGTATTACATGGGTGTGGTTGATTAAATCATTGAACTTGAAATCAGGTTCATTGCTTGAACTCAATCAAGTTCTTCCCTTTTCCCCAAAGTTGGGGGTGGGTGGGGCTGCAAGTTCCAACCCTCTGATCACATGGTAGGTTCCCTTGGCAACCAGCCCCCACCCTTAGTGGCTTTCCTAAAGTCACCTCAGTAACATACTCAAGTGAGGTGGAGAGGGATTTATTACAAAGACGGAAATCGTAGCTCTTATCACTTAGGACATTTCAAGGATTTTAGGAGCTCTGTGCAGAAATGGGGATGAAAACCAAATATATATTTCTTATTATAAATCACAGTTATGTAAAAGGAATATACTTTTACTACAGTATATACTCTTTTTTGGTCTGGTTTTTATTCAGCATAATTATCTCGAGATTCATTCATGTTGTGACAGTAATTCATCCCATGTTATTGCTGATTAGTTGAGTTTACCTATTCACCTTTGGTGGATTTGGGGATTATTTCTAATCTTGGCTCACTCGGGGCTACTATCAATAAAGCTGTGTGAACATTCATATGCAAATCTGCATGTGGGCCTATGCTTTTATTTCTTTTGCATAAATACCTAGGAGCGAAATGGCTAGATCATATGGTAAGTGTGTTTAACTTTTTAAGAAACTGCCAAACTGTTTTCACAAGCGATTGTATTAGTTTCCATTTTCTTCAGCAGGATGTGAGCGTTCCAGTCGCTCCACATCCCTACCAACATTTGGTGTGGTCGGTCTTTTTAAGGTTGGCGTACCTCATTGTGGTTCTAATTTGCACCGCCTTCACGATGAATGGTGTCTAGCTTCTTTAAGGCACTTACTTACCATCATTTTGTCCTCTGAAAAATGTCTGTTCAAAACTTTTGCTCATATATTTAGTTGAATAGTTTGCTTTATTATTGAGTTTTGAGAGTTCTGCGTATAAGACCTTTACTAGATATGTGATCGATACTTCTGTCCATTTTATTAGCAATTTTTTCCCTTTTATTCCAGAATGTAACTTTGGGGAGTGGTGTGGGAATCATTTATATTCTTATTTTTGGCCCTTTCCCCAGTCTGCCCTCCCAAGAGACATCAACTCTTTGGCATCCTCTTCACTTTTTTTTCTACCTTTTCTTCCCCATTATGTCAAATATTTGGTTCTCTTTCCTTTAGGACCAGCTTCTCAGCTAGCTGTGCATGAGTTAATCCCTTCCATGGTATAGTCCTCTCTTCAGGGCAAAAGTGATTTTTCATTATTATTGAATGTGTTTGTTGACTCTGGGATGGTCAGTGAGTTGTTGAGTCTGGAGATCTGCCATTCTCATGGTGATCAGTATTGATCAGTATTGAGGCCTGGCCTCAAGTACCCCAGGCTCCTTGTCAGAAGCCAGAGCAGGGGTTCAGAATCAAAGATGGAAACAATGGAGACAGACTTACCAACATCCCCTAGTTACTAGGTATTGTTTATTTTTTAATTTAATTCCTTGTGCTTACTATGTGATTTTGATTTTTTTAAATTCATTCACTTTCACTTTTTTTGGTGTTACTTAATTCATGGCCAATGTTTTCATATATGTTTGAAAAGAATACATTCTTGCATTGTTATGTACAGATTTTTAAAGTACTATCAGTTAAAATTTGCTGATTATATAGTTCAAAATACGAATTTTTTTGGTTTCAGAAAGAAGTATGTTGGCATCATGTACAAAAAAAGATAATAAAAGCTCTCAATATGAAACATGCATTTGCCTTCATTTATTTTATTGCTTTTCACTTGAGTTTCTCTTACATCTTATAGTAGCATTGCTGCACCCACCCCCTTTTTGTTGTTGGCATTGGCCTGGTGTATTTTTCTAGTCTTCATTTTCAGCCTTCCTGCTTATTTTGTTTTGGATGTGCTCTTGAATATTCAGCTTTTAAAAAAAAAATGAGTTTGCGTGTTGCTTTGCTTTCCTTTTCTTTCTTTCTTTCTTTCTTTCTTTCTTTCTTTCTTTCTTTCTCTCTCTCTCTCTTTCTCTCTTTCTCTCTTTCTTTCTTCAGAGATTCATGTACAGTTGATCTTTGAACCACACAGGTTGGAACTGCATGGGTCCACTTCTATGTGAATTTTTTTTATATCATACAGTACTTTAAATGTATTTTTCTCTTCCTTACGTCTGTCTTAATATTTTCTTTCCTCCAGCTTACTTTATAAGAATACAGTTTATAATACGTATATATGAAGTATGTTAGTTGACTTTACATTATTGATAAGGCTTCTGGTCAACAGCAGACTATTCGTTGTTAAGTTCCGGGGGGGGGGGGGGAGTCCAAAGTCGTGTGCAGATTTTGACGGCGCGGAGGGTGAGGGGGCCCCCAACCGTCATATTGCTGAAGACTCCACTTAAAAACAGTGACGCTGGGTCCATACTGCTTGCCTTTGTACTCAGGCTTTGCCATTAACCGTTAGGTTTGGTCAAGTCTACCTAGCTTGTGGTGCTTCAGCTTCTTCTCTGCAAAGGGGAAGTATTAATAAATAGTTTCCACCTCAGTTGGGAAGAATTAAACAAGTTAGTATATTTAAAACACGTAATAATGCCTGGCACATTATGTAAGTCTTAGCCACCATGGTAACAGATGAATTCACCAATGAACATTCATTAAAATTATGCAGAAGGCCACGCTCAGTGCTTTTTATTTAATTAAAAATTTTTAAGATCCCTTTCCTGCCCACAGCTGAGTTTATTATAGTTTTTTTCTTTAACAGTTTGTTATTGATACACCCAGTACTTTTTAGTTGTTTGCCGTAAATTAAAACAATAATTACACATACAATACCTCAACATACTCTCTCTTTTTTTTTTTTTTTTTTGAGAACTTGGAACACATTTGAGATTAAAGTGGGTGCTCCTGGGTGGCTCAGTGGGTTAAAGGCTCTGCCTTCGGCTCGGGTCATGATCTCAGGGTCCTGGGATTGAGCCCCGCATCGGGCTCTCTGCTCGGCGGGGAGCCTGCCTCCCCCTCTCCCTCTGCCTGCCTCTATGCCTACTTGTGATCTCTCTCTCTCTGTCAAATAAATAAAATCTTAAAAAAAGAGAGAGAGATTAAAGTGCTTTTTGACTCTCATGTCCATCCATCCCCCTTAGAGGTAATCACTGTTAGGAACTTGGGATGTTTTCTTCCAGACCTTTGGTAGGCCTGTCTGTATATACACACATAAAGGAAGTATGTAGTCACTTTTGCACAAATGCTATAGTGTTACTGTGAACCGTGCTTTTTTCATTCATCACCGTATTTTAGAGATCACTCCATATATATTTACCGTGTCATTTTTGACAGCTGCCTTTCCCTCTATATTCATTTCTAGTTTTTCACTACAGCAGTGATGTAGTGAACATTACTGTGCATGAATCCTTGTGCACAAGCGAGAGTATTTCTTTCAGAAGAACAAGCAGCAGAAATGGTAGGTTGAGGATATGATATTCTTAGTTTTATTGGATATAATCCTTTGGAAAGACAATTTGCCATTATTTACACATCCTCAACTAATTCTACTATTTACTTTTCTGATACTTGATAGACTCACTTAAATCTTCCCATTATGGTAAGGGAGAAAAATTGTATTTCTTATGGTTCCACTATCCTGATTGCTAGGGAGATGGCATATCTTCTTATCTCTGGATCGGTTGCTTTTGTATTTTTCTGATGTGAATTGTCTAGGTCTTCCCATTACGGTTCTCCAGCCACACACACTGATGGCCACATCCCCTCTGTCCTATGTTTGGTTTATTATGTCCTTTAATCAGACACTTCTGCTTTTTAACTTTTGGAGAGTATCTATCATTTATAGTTCTCTCATGTTATTGCATATATTTTAAGTGTAGATCTGTTTTTTCATTTTGGGGGATTTGAAGTCTAATGAGAAGCCTAGACAAGGCGTTCTGTTTATACGCCTCACCTAGACTTCTCTTTCTTCAGTCTTCCTGTTCAGATTATGTATCTTTTGAAATGATTTCCTGCGAAGAGTTAATAACAACACAAGCACCCTAGTTCTTATAAATGTCTCATTTTTTT
>JAPYYJ010000771.1:0-25293 GCA_028533885.1 Nasua narica
GTCTGTTTTTGTGCCGGTACCACACTGTCTTGATGATTACAGCTTTGTAATAGAGCTTGAAGTCAAGAATTGTGATCCTGCTGACTTTGGTTTTCTTTTTCAACATTCCTCTGGCTATTCGTGGTATTTTCTGGTTCCATATAAACTTTAGGATTATTTGTTCCATTTCTTTGAAATAAATTGATGGTATTTTGAGAGGGATTGCATTAAATATATAGATTGCTTTAGGTAGCATAGATATTTTCACAATATTTGTTCTTCTAATCCATGAGCATGGAACGTTTTTCCATTTCTTTGTGTCTTCCGCAATTTCTTTCATGAGCACTTTGTAGTTTTCTGAGTACAGATTCTTTGCCTCTTTGGTTAGGTTTATCCCTAGGTATCTTATGGTTTTGGGTGCAATTGTAAATGGAATCGACTCCTTAATTTCTCTTTCTTCTGTTTTGCTGTTCGTGTATAGGAAAGCAACTGATTTCTGTGCATTAATTTTATATATTGACACTTGATTCAATTCCTGTAAGAGTTCTAGCAGTCTTGGAGTGGAGTCTTTTGGGTTTTCCACATAAAGTATCCTATCATCTGCAAAGAGTTAGAGTTTGACTTCTCCTTTTCTGATTTGGATGCCTTCTTTCTTGTTTCTTGAGAAAGGCTTGTATTGCTATATATTTTCCTCTCAGAACAGCCTTTTCTGTGTCCCAAAGATACTGAACAGTTGTGCTTTCATTTTAATTTATTTCCATGAGGTTTTTTTTAATTCTTCAATTTCCTGGTTATCCCATTCATTCTTTAGTAGGATGCTCTTTAGCCTCCATGTATTTGAGTTCTTTCTAACTTTCCCCTTGTGATTGAGTTTTAGTTTCATGGCACTGTGGTCTGGAAATATGCAGGGAATGATCCCAATCTTTTGGTACCAGTTGAGACCCGATTTGTGTCCCAGGATGTGATCTGCTCTGGAGAATGTTCCATGTGCATTAGAGAAGAAAGTGTATTCTGCTGCTTTGGGATGGAATGTTCTGAATATGTCTGTGATGTCCATCTGGTCCAGTCTGTCATTTAGAGCCTTTATTTCCTTGTTGATCTTTTGTTTAAATGATCTGTCCATTTCAGTGAGGGGGCTATTAAAGTCCCCAACTATTATTGTATTATTGTTGATGTGTTTCTTTGACTTTGTCATTAATTGGTTTATATAATTGCCTGCTCCCACATTAGGGGCATATATATTTAAAATTGTTAGATCTTCTTGTTGGACAGTCCCTCTAAGTATAATATAGTGTCCTTCCTCATCTCTTATTAGAGTCTTTGGCATAAAATCTAACTTTTCTGATGTAAGGATTGCCACCCCAGCTTTCTTTAGATGTCTATTAAAATGGTAAATTTTTTCCACTCCCTCACTTTAAAGCTGGAGGTGTCTTTGGATGTAAGATGAGTTTCTTGTAGACAGCATATCTTTGGGTCTTGTTTTTTTATCCATTCTGATACTCTGTGTCTTTTGATTAGGGCATTTAGCCCATTTACATTCAGGGTAACTATTGACAGATATGAATTTAGTGCCCTTGTATTGCCTGTATGGTGACTGTTAACTGTTTATTGTCTCTCCTCTTTTCTGGTTTATGTTCCTTTTAGGCTCTCTCTTTGCTTAGAGGACCCCTTTCAATATTTCCTGTAGGGCTGGTTTGGTATTTGCAAATTCCTTTAGTTTTTGTTTGTCCTGGAAGCTTTTTATCTCTCCATCTATTTTCAGTGACAGCCTAGCTGGGCATAGTATTCTTGGCTGCATATTTTTCTCATTTAGGGCTCTGAATATATCATGCCAGTCCTTTCTGGCCTGCCAAGCCTCTGTGGATAGGTCTGCTGCCAATCTAACATTCCTGCCTCTGTATGTTACCGATTTCTTTTCTCGAGCTGCTTTCAGGATTTTCTCTTTGTCACTAATACTTGTGAGTTTTACTATTAGACGAAAGGGTGTAGACCTATTTTTACTGATTTTCAGGGGGATTCTCTGTGCCTCCTGGAATTTGATGCTTGTTCCCCTCAGCAGCTTAGGGAAATTCTCTACAATAATTTGTTTCAATATACCTTATGCCCCTTTATCTCTTTCTTCTTCTTCTGGAATCCCAATTATTCTAATATTGTTGTGTCTCATGGTATCACTTACCTCTCGAATTCTTCCCTCGTGGTCCAATAGATGTTTGTCTCTCTTTTTCTCAGCTTCTTTATTCTTTGTCATTTGGTCTTCTATTCACTAATTCTTTCTTCTGCCTCATTTATTCTAACTTTAAGAGTCTCCATTTTTGTTTGAACCTCATTAATAGCTTTTTTGATTTCATCTTGGTTAGATTTTATTTCTTCTATTTCTCCTGAAATGATTTTATTTCTCCAGAAAGGGGTTCTTTAATTTCTTCCATGCTTTTTTCAGCCCAGCTCACACCTAGATAACTGTCATTTTGAACTCTATTTCCGACATATTAGTGATGTCTGTATTAACTAGGTCTCTAACCTTTGGTACTGTCTCTTGTTCTTTTTTTTTTGTGGTGATTTTTTTCGCCTTGTCTTTTTATCAAGCTGACAACAGATGAGTGAGAGAGAAAAGTACTCTGGAGTTCTACAGTTTTCACTGATTGATGAACTTGGGCTTGGCTGGATATTCTCATTGATCTTCTATGGGTGGGGCCTTTTGAATGTGGTTTTCAAATGTCTATGCCTGAGGCACAATTGCCCCGCCCTTTCCCAAGGATGGGTCAAGGAATTTGCTCAGGTTTGCTCTCGGGAGTCTTTGTTCCCTGAGTGCTTTCTGTACTGCCCTGGAGGCTGGGAATGCAAATGGCAGCTCCCAGTCTCGGGCCAGAGGAACTGAGTGCTGGAGTCCCCGCTCCTCAGCACGCCTTCAGAGGAAAGCAGTCAATCACTCCTGTCTCCCAGGTCCCTGCCCAAGCTCCAAGCTCACCCACTGGTTGTGGAGCGTTTCTATCTCTGGCTCACGGCCCCGTCTGGAGTCTCCAAACCCAGCAGATTCCTGCTGCGTGCTCTAAGGCCTCTCCTTCTTGAGGAGGAAGGAGGGGGTCTCTCCAGAATGTCTTGTCGGATCCCCGCTTGAAGGACCACAGCCACGGTCTCGGGTAAGGCCCAGTTGAAAATGCACTGCGAGGCTCTTTCTCTGCTGCCGGCTTCTCTGCCCCGATATCTTGGTGCTCTGCTGCACTCAGACACCCCTGGTATCTTTGTGACCTCGCCAGTCCTAAAACCACACTGTTCCTGCGAGGGCTAAACCTCCGGCTTAGCCTCTGGAGCAGTGTCCCTCAGCAGAGCAGACTGTAAAAGTTCTGATTTTGTTCTCCGCGGCTCTGCGCCTGCAGGGAGCTGGCCCTTCCCCCCCCACAGTCTCTCTTCCCGTCGCTTTGGATTCACTTTTCCAAACGTCCTACCTTTTGGAAAGTGGTCAATTTTCTGCTCCTACAATTGCTCTTCTTCCTCTCTTCTCTCTCCTGTTGAGTATGCTGGCTTTTAGAATGATTTGATATCTCTCTAGATGAACTTCTGGGATCTGACTCTATCTCAACCTCCTACTTTTCTGCCATCTTGCCTGAAGTTCCTAGTAGCTTTTTAACTTGTACTTTTCCACATCTGTATTTTTTATACATATATGCTTCATTATAGTCTTTTTTTCCCTCTTCAGTATTATACACACACACACACACACGTTTTACTTTCCCTGTAATTTTGGGTAGTGTCCTCTAACAGAACAAAATACACTCAGGAACAACTGAAACACCCTACAGTGTCCACACTGAGAGATTATAGCCACCCTTCCCCTCATCCCTTTTTTAAAAAATTTATGATAATTTATAAAATTTTCTTGATTTTTTAAATTTTATACTTGTGTTTCTTTTTGGCTTTGTTGTTTTGGTAGTGGCTTCCAACCACTCTGAATTTTCCTAGGGTGCGTTTTGCTTGGGTCGTGGTTGATATTTTGGACTCTGTACATTCCCTCGACTATCCCTCAACAGAATGACTAGTAGGAGGAACTCCCAATAAAGAAAAAACCAGAGAAAATGGCCTCTGCTGCAGACCTAATGGATATGGATATAAGCAAAATGTTAGAGATAGACTTCAGGGTAATAATTAGGAAGTCAATAGCTAGGCTTGAGAAAATCATTAGTGACAATACAGAATCTTAATGGCAGAAATGAGATCTAATCAGATCAAACTTAAGAATGCTATGAATGAGATGTAGTCTAAACTGGATATTCTAATAGCCAGGGTAAATGAGGCAGAAGAATAAATTAGTGATCTAGAAGATAAACTAGTAGAAAGGAAGGAAGCCAAGGAGATAGGGACAAGCAGCTAGAAGCCCATGAGATCAGACTTAGAGAGATCAATGATGCCATGAAACGTTCCATTGTCAGAATTATTTGAATCCATGTGGGGGTGAAAAGAAATGTCTAGAAGGCAAATCATACCTGAGAACTTCCCTAATCTAGGGAAGGAAACAAGCATTTGTGTCCAAGAGGCAGAGAAGACCCCTCTCAACATCAATAAAAATAAACCAACACCCCAGCATATAATAGTACAACTCGCACATCTTAGAGTGAAGAAAGCTATCCTGAGGGCAGCTAGGAGGAATAGATTTCTTAAGTATGGAGGGAGGAACATCAGAATATTTTCAGACCTGTCCAGAGATACCTGACAAGCCAGAAAGGGCTGGTAAGACATATTCAAGGCACTAAATGAGAAGAACATGCAGCCCAGAATACTTCAATCCAACAATGTTTTCATTCAGAATGGATAGAGACACAGGGAGCTTCCAGGACTGGCAGAAACAGAAAGAATATGTGACCACCAAGCTGGCCTTGGAAGAAAATATTAAGGGGGGGTTCTATATAAGAAGAAAGACCCCAAAAGGTATGCAGACCAGAAATTTACAGAGATAATCTATGGAAACAGGTCCTTTACATGCAATACGATGGCACTAAATTCCTATCTTTCAATAGCTACCCTCAATGTGAATGGCCTAAATGTTCCCATGAAACAGCACAGGGTTGCAGATTAGATGCAAAGATAAGATTCATCCATATTCTGTCTATAAGAGACTCATTTTGAACCTAAAAACCTCCAGATTGAAAGTGAGGGAATGGAGAAGGAACCATTTATCATGCCAACAGACCTCAAAAGAAAGTTGGGTTAGCAATTCTCATATCAGACAAATTAGATTTTAAACCAAAGACTGTAGTAAGAGACATGGAGGGACACTATATCATACTTAAAAGCTCTTTCCAACAAGAAAATCTAACAGTTGTAAATATCTATGCCCCCAACAAGGAAACAGGCAACTAACTAGGCCAAATTACCAAGATAAGGAATCACATTGATAATAATACATCAATAGTAGCAGACCTCAACATTTCACTCTCAGCAATGAGTAAATCATCTAAACAGATCAACAAACAAGAGCTTTGAATGACACATTGGACCAGATGGACTTCTAGATATATGCAGAACATTCCACTCTAAAACAACTTGAATACTCATTCATCTTGAGTGCACATGGAATCTTCTCCAGAATAGACCACATACAGGGTCACAAATCAGGTCTACTCTGTGCCTGACTTTCTTTAATAGTGTTGACCTTATAAGCGTGTTGTAAGAGTTAAATGACATTATGCATGTAAATAACTTAGCATTGTGTCTGGCGTTCTAAGCATTCATTAATGGTCAGCTATTAGTATATTATTATTTGGGAAAACTAATTTAAAATCATGAAGCCATGGCATAAGGATATTATATTATAGTTGACCCATCTGAAAAAGGGTCTTTCAGAGCACAACTTGACTTCGGAAGTTTATTTATTTATTTTTTTAAAGATTTTATTTATTTATTTGTCAGAGAGAGAGAAAGCACAAGCAAGCAGAATGGCAGGCAGAGGCAGAGAGAGAAGCAGGTTCCCTGCTGAGCAAGGAGCCTGATGTGGGACTCGATCCCAGGACCCTGGGATCATGACCTGAGCTGAAAGTAGCCGCTTAACCAACTGAGCCATCTAGGCGTCTTGACTTGGGAAGTTTAAAAATCAAAAATAATTTATTAAAAAAGTGAATAATGGCAAAATTATATCATAAAGCAGTCCAATTTTTTCTCAACCTAAAAAAGTTCTAAAATAATGTTATATTTAGCTGTTATAAACTCAATACATCTTTAAAAATCTATGTTTGAATATAATATTATTTGATTTTTTGGTCTGGGTATTTTAGAGAATGTGTTTAATCCATCATTTTTCTGTTACTGGGTAGTTGCTACCTGCCAGTTTTCAGATAGTCCTAAATGCCTCTCAATTGACCTCTTTTTACATTTGTAGAAAATCAGGAGCAGGCAATACATGTAAATCATTTAGCAAAGTCTACACTGGGTCTACTATCTGAAGTAAAATACCAGGAAGATCACAAACTGAGAAACAGGATGTTAAATGTGAAAGATTCTGATGACAAAGGCTATAACCATGACGTAAAGAAAATCTGCATCATCTAACCTGTGTGAAAACCAATACTGGCTTCAGATCCATTTTTGTAACTACATTTGTATGCATAAAAAATAGCCCAATCAGCAGAATCATTATCAAATATGAAAAACAATGACATGTGTCTTGATCTCTTCTGCTGGCACATTTAGTAGAGTCACATCTTTTGGTGAATATCCAAATTATGCCTGCTGATCTGGAAATTAAGTTGTTGGATGGATAGCTGTTCCTTAGCTGAAACATGCCAAGAGTTTGTTAATTTATTTAATGTAGCATAGAGCTGATTCTCTTGGTCTCAAAATTATAAACTCTAAACTAGATAAATATTTGCTTTATGTTGTAATTTTTAGTGTTATGATTGCTATAATTTGTTGCTATTCTGACAGGCTGTGAAAAAGATGTGGGTCTTCACACATAAAAATACCATAAATTAATGGTAACTACTGTGATAGAAAAGTAATAGTCCATATGTTTATGAATGCTGATGGGATGCCTTGTTGACATCCAGGAATGTTAGGACTAAACAAAGATTCCATCCAACAATGAATATTATCTCTCACTTTTTTGTCTTTGAGCCAAGGCACTGAAATATTCATGACCAAATGCTTACCTGTGAAAAAGACATGTATTGCAAAAATGTTTACAGTGTTTGGTTAAACCTAATGATGAGAAAAGCAAACTTCCTTTCTTGCTTTATTTTTTTAAAGCTGTTATTTAAATTCCAGTTAGGTAATATACAGTGTAATATTAGTTTCAGGCATATAATATAGTGATTCAACACCCTGTGCTCATCATAAGTGTACTCCTTGATCCCCATGACCTATTTAACCCATTTCCCACCCACTTCCCTTCTGGTAATAATCAGTTTGTTCTCTGTAGTTAAGAGTTTGTTTCTTGGTTTGCCTCCCCCTTTCTTTCCCCCCCTTTATTCATTTTTTTTGTTTCTTAAATTCCACATATGAGTGGAATCGTGTGGTATTTATCTTTCTCTAATTGATGTATTTTGCTTATCCTAATACTGTCTAGCTCCATCAGTGTTGTTGCAAATGGTAAGATTTCTTTCTTTTTGATGGCTGAGTAATATTCCATTATATATACCATTATATATATGACTGTATGTGTGTATATACATTACATATATGATGTATATACATATATATCATATATACATGGCATATATTTATGTAATACATACATACATACCACATCTTTATCCATTCATCAGTTGATGGACACTTGGGCTGTTTCCATAATTTTATTATTGTAAATAATGCTGCTATAAACATCAAGGTGCATATATCCCTTTGAATTAGTATTTTTCTATTCCTTGGGTCAATACCCAGTAGTGTGATTGATGGATGGTATGGTACTTCTATTTTTAGACTTTTGAGGAATCTCCATACTGTTTTCCAGAGGGACTGTATCAGTTTGCATTCATACCAACAGTGAAAGAGAGTTTCCTTTGTTTCACAACCTCACCAACACCTGTTGTTTCTTCTATTGTTGATTTCAGCCATTGTGACAGGTATGAGGTAATATCTCATCGTAGTTTTGATTTATATTTCCCTGATGATAAGTAATATTGAGCATCATTTCATGTGTCTATTGGCCCTGGATGTCTTCTTTGGAAAAATATTTATTCATGGCTTCTGCCCATTTTTTAATTGCATTACTTGTTTTTTGGGTGTTGAGTTTGATAAGCTCTTTATAAATTTTTATACTAACTCATTTCTATACATCAATAATGAAGCAGCAGAAGGTGAAATTAAAGAATCAATTTCACTTACAATTGCACCTTTCTTGCTTTAAAATTTTTGACTGAAGACATCAGGTTCTCATTCCTATTGTATTGAATTTGCAAAATGCATGAGAATATGTAATTGTTACTTGATGATATTAAAATGTATGCTGTAGTATACATGCATGTTTTGTCTTCTGTGATAGTGCTTCTTTACATCTATCCTGAATAATAGTTGCTTTCCTACCACCACAGTTTATATTCTCATTATAGTCAGAGTCCTTCCTATTTCTCTTCCCTGCTTCTATCTAACATGGTGTGTTGCCTTTAATCGATTCTGAGTATGTGTTTGTTAAACTGAAATATGCATATGAAAATATGTGATTAAATAGGCTAGACTAAAAAAAAGAGGTAAAACTTGGTCACTTACTAATTCTTTGTTCTTGATAGAAAGAATCCAGGTCTCCCTGGGTTAAAATTTATTCACCTTAGTATGGAAAATGGCAAAACAGAAAAGTCTGATTGTGGTCTAAAATTATTATTAAAAATAAATCAAAGATGAAATCAATAATAATAAATTTATTTTCAATTATATTTAGGAGAAAAACATGATAGACAAAATTTACTGAATATTCTGTATGCCTGATAATGTGCTGTACATACATTATTTCATTTACTTTTTTTTTAACCACACACAGGTTTACAAACTCTGGAATCAGGACTCCTGAGCTGAAACCTTATGGACATAATTTATGGAGATAGGTACTCTTAGTATTGTAAACTTTTTTAAAAAGATTATTTATTTGAGAGAGAGAGAGAGAGAGAGAGAGAGAAGGGGGGGAGCAGCACAAGCAGGGGGAGGGGCAGAGGAAGAGAGAGAAGCAGGCTCCCTGCATAGCAGGGAGCCCAATGGGACGCTTGATCCCAGGACTCTGGGATCATGATGTGAGCTGAAGGCAGATGCTTAACTGAGACACCCAGGCACCCCAATATTCTAATGTTATAGATAAAGGAATTGTGCCACAGGACTTAAAAGGTAATGTGACATTTTCAAGAATCAATCTACCGTAAATGTTGGCCATAAGATTTCAGCTCAGGAGTCCTGACTCCAGAGCTTGTACTCTTAACCCCAGAGAGGTTAAAAAAAAAGTTTTTTTTCAGGGTTAGGGGATAATTAATCAATATCTGATGAATTTGGAAGTGTTTTTAATTTTTCATTTTATTTTCAGATTTTTATGTAAATTCAAATTAGTTTACATATAGTGTAATATTGATTTCAGGAGTATAATCTAGTGATTCATCACTTACATATAACACCCTGTGCTCAACACAACAAATGCCATCACCCATATAGACCATCCCTTGCCCACCTCTACTCCATCAGTCCTCAGTTTGTTCTCTGTAGTTAAGAGTCTGTTGTTTGCTTCTCCATTTTTTCCCTTCCCTTATGTTCATCTGTTTAGTTTATTCAATTCCACATATGAGTGAAATCATATGGTATTTGTCTTTCTCTGACTGACTTATTTCACTTAGTGTAATACTCTCTAGTTCTATCTCTGTCACCACAACCTGCAAGATTTCATTCCTTTTGATGGCTGGGTAATATTCCAGTGTGTGTGTGTGTGTGTGTGTGTGTGTGTGTGTGTGTATCATATTTTATATATATATATATATATATATATATATATATATATATATATATATATATATATATAACATCTTCTTTATCCATTCATCAGTCAGTCAATGGACATTTGGGCTCTAGCCATAGCTTGGCTATTGTTGATAATGCTACTGTAATAATCTGGGTGCATGTGCCCCTTCGAATCTGTATTTTTACAACCTTGGGGTAAATACCTAGTAGTGCAATTGCTGAGTCCTAAGGTAGTTCTATTTTTAACTTTTTAAAGAACCTCCATACTGTTTTCTATAGTGGTTGCAGCAGTTTGCATTCCTACCAATAGTTTAAGAGGGTTCTCCTTTCTCTGCATCCTTGCCAACAAATAGGTGGTTAATTTTAGCCATTCTGACAGGTGTGAGGTTTTATCTCATTGTAGTTTTGATTTAGATTTACATAATGCTGTGTGATGTAGAGCATCTCCTCATGTGTCTGTTGGCCATCTGGATGTCTTCTTTGAAAATTATCTATTCATATCTTCTGCCCATTTTTTAACTGGATTATTTGTTTTGGTGTGTTGAGTGTGAAGAGTTCTTTATGTATTTTGGGTACTAACCCTTTATCAAATATTTCACTTGCAAATATCTTCTCCCATTCCAAAGGTTACCATTTAGTTTTGTTGATTATTCCGTTCTCTGTGCAGAAGATTTTATCTTGAGGAAGTCCCAATAGTTCATTTTTGCTTTTGTTTCCCATGCCTTTGGAGACATGTCTGGAAAGAACTTGCCATGGCTGAGGTCAAAGAGGTTGCTGCCTGTGTTTTCCTCAAGGATTTTGATGGATTCCCATCTCACATTGAGGTCTTTCATCCATTTTGAGTTTATTTTTGTGTATGAAAGTGGTCCAGTTTCATTCTTTTGTATGTTGCTGTCCAGTTTTCCCAACACCATTTGTTGAGATTGTCTTTTTTCCATTGGCTATTCTTTGCTGCTTTGTCAAATATTAGTTGGCCGTATAGTTGTGTGCCTTTTTCTCGGTTTTCTACTCTGTTCCATTAATCTATGTTTCTGTTTTTGTGCCAGTACCATACTGTCTTGATTACTACAGCTTTGTAATACAGCTTGATATCTGGGATCATGATGCCTCTGGCTTTAGTCTTCTTTTTGAAGATTGTTTTGACTCTTTGGAGTCTATTATGGTTCCGTACAAATTTTAGGATTGTTCTAGCTCTGTGAAAAATGCTGGTGGTTTTTGATAGGGATTGCATGAAATGTGTAAATTGCTTTGTGTCATGAAGATATTTTATCAATATTTATTCTTCTAATCCATGAGCATGTAATGTTTTTCCATTTCTTTGTGTCATCTTCAATTTCTTTCACCATTGTTCTATAGTTTTGAGAGTACAGATCTTTTCCGTCTTTGGTTAGGTTTCTTCCTTAGTATCTTATATTTTTTAGTCCAAATGTAAATAGAATCACTTCTTTAATTTCTCTACTGCTTCATTATTGCTGTATAGAAATGCAACAGATTTCTATGTATTGATTTTTTAAATAACGTTAATCACCATACAGTACATCGTTAGTTTTTGATGTAGTATTCCATGATTCATTGTTTGCAAATAATACCCAGTGCTCCATGAAGTATGTATCCTCCTTAATACCCATCACCAGGCTAACCCATCCTCCATCCCCCTCCCCTCTAAAACCTTGTTTGTTTCTCAGAATCCGTAGTCTATATATTGATTTTATATCCTGGTTTTTTGCAGAGTTCATGTACCAGTTGTAGAAATGTTTAGGTAGAGTCTTTTGGGTTTTCTACACAGAGCACCATGCCATCTGTACATAGGGAAAGCTTGATGTCTTCTAGCCGATTTTGGCTGCCATTTATTTCTTTTTGTTGCCTGATTGCTAAGGCTAGGACTTCCAGTACAATGTTAAAAAACAATGGTGAGAGTGGACATCGATGTCTTTTTCATGACCTTAGAGGAAAAGCTCTCATTTTTTTCCTGATTGAGGATGATATTAACTATATCATAAATGGCTTTATGATTTAAAAAGTGCCATAAATGCCTTTATGATGTTGAGGTATGTTCCCTCTAAACATACATTGTTGAGAGTTTTTAACAAGAATGGATGTTGTAGTTTGTCAAATAATTTTTCTGCATCTATTGAGAGGAATATATGGTTCTTATCCTTTCATTTATAAATGTGGAATATCATTTGATTGATTTTTTTAATATTGAACCACCTTTGGAGCCCAGGAATACATTTCACTTGATGGTGAATGATTCTTTTAATGTACTACTGCATTTGATTTGCTAGTATACTGTTGAGAATTTTTGCATCCTTGTTCATCTGGGGTTTTAGCCTTTAATTCTCCTTTTTAGTGGGGTCTTTGACTGGTCTTAGAATCAATGTAATGCTAGTCTTCTAGAATGAGTTTGAAAGTTTTCCTTTCATTTCTATTTTTTGGAACAGTTTGGAAAGAATAGGTATTAACTCTTCTTTAAATTTCTGATAGAATTCCCCTGGGAAGCCATCTGTCCCTAATCTTTTGTTTGTTGGGAGATTTTTGGTTAGTGATTCAATTTCTTTGCTGGTTATGATCTGTTTAAATTTTCTATTTCTTCCTGTTTCAATTTTGGTAGTTTGTATGTCTCTAGGAATTTTTTTAAAGATTTTATTTATTTATTTGACAGAGAGAGAGAGATTAAAAATAAGCAGAGAGGCAGGCAGAGAGAGGGAGAAGCAGGCTCCCTGCTGATCAGAGAGCCCGATGCGGGGCTCAATGGGACCCTGAGATCATGACCTGAGCCGAAGGCAGAGGCTTTAACCCACTGAGCCATCCAGGCCCCCCATGTATGTCTCTAGGAATTTAACCATTTCTTCCAAGTTGTCCAATTTGTTGTCATATAGTTTTTCATAATTTTCTGTTTTAATTGTTTCTATTCCATGGTATTGGTTATGATCTTCCCTCTCTCATTTAATTATTTGGATTCTTTCTCTTTTCTTTTTCATAAGCTTGCCTAGGATATTATCAATTTTATCAGTTCTTTCAAAGAATCCACCTCTTAGTTTCATTGATCTGTTCTATATTTTTCGTTTCTATATCATTTATTTCTGCTCTACTCTTTATTATTTCCCATCTTCTTCTGGCTTTAGGTTTTATTTGTTGTTCCTTTTCTGCTCCTTTAGTATAAGTTTAGTTTATGTATTTGAGAGTTTCCTTGCTTTTTGAGGTAGGCCTGTGTTGCTATATACTTCCCTCTTATGATAGTTTTTGCTGAATCTCAAATTTTCTGGTCTGTCATATTTTTATTTTCATTAATTTCCATGTATTTTTTATTTCTTCTTTAGTTTCCTGCTTAACCCATTCATTCTGCAGTAGGATGTTCTTTATTCTCCATGTATTTGAGGTCTTTCCAAATTTTTTCTTATGACTGACTTCAAGTTTTATAGCATTGTGGTCTGAAAATATGCTTGATATGATCTCAATCATTTAGTATTTGTTACAGGGGCTGTTTTGTGACTCAGTATGTCATATATTCTGGAGAATGTTTCATGTGCACTGAAAAAGAATGCATATACTGATTCTTTAGGATGAAATGTTCTGAATGCATCTGTCAAATTCTTCTGGTCCAGTGTGTCATTCAAAGCCTTTGTCTTCTTATTGATTTTCTGCTTAGATGATTTTGCCATTGCTGTAAGTGGGGTGTTAAAGTCCCCTACTATTATTGAATTGTAATCAATGAGTTTCTTTATGTGTGTTATTAATTGGTTTATATATTTGGCTGCTCCCAAGTTGGGGGAATGAATACTTTAAATTGTTAGATATGCTTGTTGGGTAGACCCCTTTATTATTATATAATGCCATTTGTCATCACCTGTCACATTCCTTGTTTTAAAATCTAGTTTGTCTGAAAAAAAGTGTGGCTACTCTGGCTTTCTTTTGACATCCATTTACTTGAGAGATGGTTCTCCAACCCTTCACTTTCAATATGGAGGTGTCTCTAGGTAAAAAACTAGTCTCTTGTAGGCATGATATAGATTTTTTTTTCATTCTGTTACTCTATGTCTTTTGATTGGAGCACTTAGTCCTGCCACCTCCTGACGGCGCAAGGGAGAAGAAAGAGGCACAAACAAGTCAGCTGCAAGAGAAAGGGAGCAGGGGACGACAGTAGAAAAGACTGTTGCCCCAAACAACTCCTCAGTCTCATATTTATTAGAAAGTAGGTAACAACCAACAAAGAAGCCAGAGTAGGTCACACATTGGCCATGAGTTTTGCAGATAAGTAAGAAGAAAGGCAAAATGTGTCTGGTCATGTTGCGCATGTCCTATAGTGAGCAAACCCAAACAAGAGGGTCATCTAACTAACTGCAGGTGCTTTCCGGGGAAGGTGAGATAACGGAAAAATGGAGCAGGTGGCATTCTGCCCTGAGCGGGCTAGGCATCCCCAGCTGCTCAGCTTCAAGGACATATATCATCCTCTCCCCCAGAGGCTCATTGCCAGTACATGTTTTTCTTAAGTCTATATTCTAAGCATGCTTGGTAACTAATATAATTTCTCATAGGTTATATTTTAAGCAGTACATTGTTCTGAGGGACGGTTACATGGTCCACTTACATTCAAAGTGATTTCTGATAGATATGAATTTAGTGCCATTATATTTCCTGTAAAGTCAGTGTTTCTGGAGATTTTGTCCATTCCTTTCTAATCTTTGATGCTTTTCTTCTTTCCTTCCCACTCAGAGTCCCCTTTTATATTTCTTGCAGGGTTTGTTTAGTGATCACCAATTCCTTTAATTTTTGTTTGTCTGGGAAACTGTTTATGTCTCCTTCTGTTCTGAATAACAGTCTTGCTAATTAAAATATCTTTGCCTGCATATTCTTCCCATTCAGTATGTTGTATATATCATGCCAGTCCCTTCTGACCTGCCTTGTTTCTAGCAATAGCTCTGCTGGCAACATTATTTGTGTTGCCGTTTAGGTTAGGGATTTTTTTTCCCTTGCTGTTTTTATGATTCTTTTCTATTCTCTGTATTTTGAAAATTTTACTATAACATATTTTGGCATTGGCCAGCTTTTATTCATTTTGATGGGAGTTCTCTGTGCCTCCTGGATTTGGATATCTGTTTCCTTCCCCACATTAGGGAAGTTTTCAGCTATAATTTGTTCAAATAGACCTTCTGCCCCTTTTCCCCTCCTTTCTTCTTCTGGGACTCCTATGATATGAATGTTATTACATTTTATGGAATTACTCACTTCCCTAAGTCTACATCCATAAGCCAATATTTTTCTTTCCCTATTCTTTTCAGCTTATTTCTATAAGTTTATCTTCAGTATCACATATTCGTTCCTATGTTTCTCTCATCCTTGTTTCATTACAACCAGTTGGTTTTGCATCTTGGGTATAGTGTTTTTTATTTCAGCATGACTAGATTTTAGGTCTTTTATCTCAGTGGTAAGAGACTCTCTTGTGTCTTATATGCTTTCATCAAGTCCAGCTAGTATCCTTAATGGCTGTTGTTTTAACATCTGGTTTAGGCATATTACTTATATCTGTTTTTGATTAGCTCCCTGGCCATGACCTCCTGTTGTTCTTTCTTTTTCAATGAATTCTTCCATCTTGACATTTTGCCTAGGTCTCTATCTTTTTGTGTTAGAAAAGCCTGGGCCTGGTCCTATTTCCCCTAGAGCTTTGTACCACTCTCTTATCAGTAGACCTGGTGCATGTCGGGCATTTGTTCTGGTCTTCTTGGCAAGGTGCCTGCTGCTGCTCTGGCTTTCTGGCACATTTGCCCTTGTAATAAAAGCCCATGCAGATAATGGAGGGGAGGGGCTTGGTTAAAGCAGTTCAAGCCTCTAGTGAGGATGCTATCTCATTTGCTAAAGTCCATTTGTGCTTCCAGAATGTGACCTTTTTTCTCCCTTTAGTTGTGCAGTTTGTTCTCTCAGTCTTCAGATCAATTTCCTGGGTGTTCAGAATGATTTGATATTCATCTGTGTTGGAGGGAAAAGGCAAAATTAAGGACCTCCTATTACTCTGCCATTTTAACTCTTCTTCTGAAAATATTTATATGTTAGAATAAAATCCTCATCTCCAGCCAATACTTACCTCATTATTTCACTTTGAAAAATTTGCTTGCAGACAGCGAAATAAAGATGTAGGACACTCACTCTAGCTTCACTCTTGTTTGTTTTTTTGTTTCTTTCTCTGCTTGTTTGCTTATATACTGGACATGTAGAAAGAAGACAAAGAAAGCCAAATTCCCTGGAGCAAGAATAAGGTGTTAGATTTATCTTGCCATTTCAATAACTCTTCCACTCAACACAAATAATTTAGAATTTAATATAATCCTTCCAGTCTTAAAAACATAGCTAAGAGTAAATATTTCACATGATTTAGAGCCAATTTTTTTGTAGATAACAATATTCTCTTTCAACTCTCTCTATTCTAGTAAGCTAGATTCATGTTTTTGTTATTTTGCACACCTATGACTTAAATTAGAAATGAGACACTTATTAGGAAAAATATATTTTATGAAAAACAGATCATATTGCATAATATTTTTTGTAACTGAGAAGTATGGACAGATTGAAAAACAAACTCTAAAAGGAAAGAATAACCTCAATATATGAAAGATATAATCTTTTATAAGTCTTAGCATATTGAAAGAGTATTTCTACACTATCTAATTACATTAGGTAAGATCACCATTTCATTTTACTAATATAGATGGTTTGTAAGGTTATGTACTTAATTCCTAGAGGAAAAAAGATGAATCATATCACAGACTATGAAATAAAACATTGGCTAAAATAGTAGTATTTAAGGTGGAATTTAATAGTATGTGCTATTTTTCAGTTATTTTTATAGCAGTTTTATTCCCCTTGTATGGCTCTATTAATATGGGAATAAATCATATGCAGATTGATTTGCTATGCCTTTCAAATGCGCTTTTTCCAGAAATTCATCAGTAGTTGTGTTCACCTAAAACAGTCAGTGTTCAGTGTCTGGCTTGGTGAGCTATCCTCTTGCATCTGAAACCTCTTTACCATCTCCAATTAAATCTGTGGATGATGGGGAAATATGCCTCTGAGCTATTCTTTGCCAACATCTACTTGTCTACCCTTTACATTTTATCTCTTTTTTCCCGCCTCCCCCCCCCTTTTTTTTTTACAAGCTTTTATATTAATTCCAGTTAAGGTAACATATAATATTAGTTTCAGGAGTGTAATTTAGTGATTCATCACTTACATACAATAACCAGTGCTCATCACAAGTGCCCTCTTTAGCATCCATCACACCTTTAATCCATTCACCTGCCTATATCCCTTCCAGCAACCCTCAGTTTGTTCTCTATAGTTAAGAGTCTGTCTTAACTGTCTTAAGAGGGAGAGAGAGAATGCCAAATAGATTTCCTGAGTCTGAGCATGAAGCTGAGCATGGAGCCTGATGTTGGGCCCCATCCCACAACCAAGATTGTGACCTGAGCTGACTGAAATCAAGAATCAGACATTCAACTGACTGAATCACCCAGACTGCCTGCCTCCTGCCCATTTCTTAACTGAATTATTTGGTTTTGGGGGGTGTTGAATTAAGTTTTTATATATTTTTGATACTACCCCTTAATCAGATATGTCATTTGTGAATACCTTCTCCTATTCCAAAGATTGCCTTTTAGTTTTGTTGATTGTTTCCTTTGCTGTGTAGAAAATTTTATCTTGTTAAAGTCCCAATAGCTAGTTTTTGCTTCTATTTGTCTTGCTTCTAGAGATGTGTATAGTGAAAAGTTGCTATGGCAGATGTCAAACAGGTTGCTGCTTGTGTTCTCTAGGATTTTGATGGTCTCCTGTCTCACATTTATGTCTTTCATCCATTTGAATTTATTTTTGTGTGTTGTATAAGTCCAGTTTCTTCCTTTTGCATGATGCAATCCAGAATTCCCAACATTTGTTGAAGAGATGATCTTTTTCCATTGTATATTCTTTCCTGCTTTGTCAAGGATTAGTTGACCATATAGTTGTGGGTTTATTTCTGGATTTTCTATTCTGTTCCATGGATTTATGTATTTTTTTTGTGCCAATACCATACTCTCTCTTTTTTTTTTAAAGATTTTATTTATTTATTTGACACAAACCGAGAGAGATGACAAGTAGGCAGAGAGGCAGGCAGAGAGAGGGACAAGCAGGCTCCCCACTGAGCAGAGAGCCCGATGCGGGGCTCGATCCCAGGACCCTGAGATCATGACCTGAGCCAAAGGCAGAGGCTTTAACCCACTGAGCCACCCAGGCGCCCCAATATCATACTCTCTTGATCACAACAGCTTTGCAATATAACTTGAGGTTCAGAATTGTGATGTCTCCAGCTTTGCTTTTATTTCTCATGATTGTTTTGGCTATTCAGGGTCTTCTGTAGTTACGTACAAATTTTAGGATTGTTTATTCTAGTTTTGTGAAAAGTGCTAGTGGTATTTTGATAGAGATTGAATTAAATGTGTAAAAATGCTAGTGTTATTTTGATAGGGATTGCATTAAATGTGTAGATTTCTTTGGGTAGTATACATATCTAAAAAAAATATTTGAGAAAGAGAGAGCAAGAGAGAGAGTTAGAATCTGAAGGAGTATCCATGCTAAACACAGACCCTGATGAGCAGCTCAAATCTCCTGACCCTGAGATATGACCTGAGGCAAAACCAGGAGTCAGACACTTAACCAAATGAACCACTCAAGTCTCCCGATGTTAGACATTTTAACAATATCTAGTATTCCAATCCATGAGCATGGAATGTTTTTCCTTTTCTTTGTGTCATCTTCAATTTCTTTGATCAGTGTTCTATAGTTTTCAGAGTACAGATCTATTACCTCTTTGATTAGGTTTATTCTTTATTATCTTGTGGTATTTGGTGCAATTGTAAATGCGATCAATTCCTTGATTTCTCTTTCTGCTGCTTCATTATCGTTCTATAGAAATGCAACAGATTTCTGTACATTGATTTTTTTTTTTTCTCCTGCAATGTTACCGAATCTGTGCATTAGTTCTAGAAAATTTTTGGTGGAGTCTTTCAGGTTTTCTACACAGAGTATCATATCATCTATGAATAGTGAAAGGTTGATTTTAGCCAATTTGACTGCTTTTCATTTCTTTTTTTTATCTGACTTCTGAGGCTCGGACTTCTAGTACTATGTTACATAACAATGGTGAGAGTGGCCTTCCCTGTCTTGTTACTGACTCTGGAGGAAAAGCTCTCCTTTTTCCCCATTGAGGATTGTATTAGCTGTGGGTCTTTCATGTATGGCCTTTATGATGTTGAGGTATGTTCCAACTAAACATACTTTTTTGAGGGTTTTTATCAAGAATGGATGCTATATTTTGTCAAATGCTTTTTGTGCATGTATTGAGAGTATCATATGGTCCTTATCCTTTCTTTTATTAATGTGGTGTATTATGTTGATTCATTTCTGAATATTGAACCACACTTGCAAGCCAGGAATAAATCCCACTTGATTAAAATCATAAACAGTACGATTACTGATTAACAGTAATCTGATTAATAGTAATCAGTAAGATTAACAGTAATCAGTAAGAAACAGTACGATTCTTTTAATGTACTGTTGGATTTGATTTGCTAGTATTTTGTTGAGAATTTTTGCATCCATGTTCATGAGGGATATTGGCCTTTAATTTTATTTTTTAGTGGTGTTGTTGTCTGGTTCTGGTGTGAAGGTAATGCTGGTCTCATATAATGAATTTGGAAGTTTTCCTTCCATTTCTATTTTCTTGGGAGGAACAGTTTGAAAAGAACAAGTATTAACTCTTCTTTAAATGTCTGGTGGAATTCCCCTGGGAAGACATCTGGCCCTGGACTTTTTGTTTTTGGGAGATTTTTGATCAGTTATTCACTTTCTTTCCTGGTTATGGTCTGTTCGAATTTTCAATTTTTCAAATAGAAACACTTACTAGAAATTATTACCAGGAACTATATGCCAACAAATTAAACAACCTGTAAGAAGTAGATGCCTTCTTTGAAACTTATAAACTACCAAGACTGAAACAGGAAGAAATAGACAATCTGAATAGACCAATAACCAGTAACAAAATTGAAGCAGTAATTAAAAACTTCCCAAGAAACAAGAGTCCCGGGTTAGATGGCTTCCCAGGGGAATTCTACCAAACATTTAAAGAAGAAATATTACCTATTCTATTGAAGCTGTTTCAAAAAATAGAAATGGAAAACTTCTATGTCACTTTCTTTTGGCGGGTATGTTTCTGTGGAGAGATCTGCAGCTAACCTGATTCGTCTTTATTGTAAGTATGGGTGTCTTTTCTTTTGCTGCTTTTAGGATTTTTTCCTTATCTCTCTATTTTGATGGGAGTTCTCTGTGCCTCCTGGATTTGGATGTCTATTTCCTTCCCCATATTGGAGAAGTGAAGTTTTCAGCTATAATTTTATCCAATAAACCTCCTGCTCCCTTTTCCCTCTCTTCTTTTGTGACTCCTATGATATGTTATCACATTTTATGGAATCACTCAGTTCCCTAAGTCTACATTCATGATCCAATATTTTTCTTTGTCTTCTTTTAAGGTTCATTCTTTTCCATAATTTTATCTTCTATGACACATTCATTCATCTGCTTCTTCCACTCTTGTAGTCATTATATCCAGTCAGTTTTACATCTTGGTTATAGCATTTTTTTGTTTGTTTGTTTGTTTTGATCTTAGTTGTTTTAAGTCTTTTGTCTCTGAGGTAAGGGAGTTCCTGGTCTTCTATGCTTTGCTGAAGCCCAGCTAGTATCCTTATGATTGTTGTTTTAAATTCTGGATCAGGCTTATTACTTATATATGTTTCAGTTATATCCCTGGCCATCACCTTTTCTTGTTCTTTATTCTTGGATGAATTCCTCGGTCTTGGCATTTTTTTAATGTGTCTTTCTTTTTCTGTATATTAAGAAAGTCTGTTATGTTTCCTGCTCCTGACTGTATTGGCTTTATGAGGAAGGGTTCATATATTGTCTGGGGTTTAGAGGTTCAGGAATTGTTTCTGATATATGATGCGTGCTCCCTCTTGCTGTGTTTTGGCTGCTCTTTCCCTCAGGTCAGTTTTCTGCAGAGTTTCTTCTTGCTTGTAGTGGGGAGTGTTTGGGCCTTGGTGAGTGTGGCAAGCTTTAACTAGGTGTGCTCTGGTCTGCTTGTTAGAAAACACCTGATGCTGGGGCACCTGGGTGACTCAGTCAGTTAAGCAGCTGCCTTCAGCTTGGGTCATGATCCCTGGGTTCTGGGATCAAGCCCTACGTCGGGCTCCTTGCTCAGCAGAAAGCCTGCTTCTCCCTCGCCCTCTGCCTGCCTGTGCTCTCTCTCTCTCTCTGTCAAATAAATAAATAAATGAATAAAATATTAAAAAAAAAAAGAAAAGATCTGATGCTATTTCCACTAGAGTTGAAATTTTGCAGCACTCTATGGTCAGTAGACATGATGTGTGCAGGTGGTCTGTGCTTGTTTTTTGGGGGAGGGACCTGATGCTCGGTTCTCATACACATTTGCCCCAGTAAAGCAGCAGCTGGGGTGCCTGGGTGGCTCAGTCAGTTAATCATCTGCCTTCAGCTCAGGTCATGATCCTGGGGTTCTGGGATTTAGCCCCATTTCAGGCTCCCTTTTCAGCAGGGAGTCTGCTTCTCCCTGTCCCTCTACCCCTCCCTGATCAAGCTTTCTTTCTCTCAGACATGCTCTCTCTATCTTAAATAAATAAAATGTTAAACAAAAAAGTAAAGCAGCACCTACTAGTGCCAGGGCACAGTCTTGGTGTAAGTGGTTTATGCTGATCTTTTGGTGATGTGCTGCTAAATAAAGTTAGTTTATGCTGAGGGTAGTGGCAGCCCTCTTGCTCATTTCTGGAGAAGGGATTTTACACCTGCCACTGTACAGGAAACCCTCACAGAAGAACAATCTCCCCTCCTGTGTTCCAGGTGTCTCACAGATCCTCACCTTCACCCTGCTGTGCAATTGCCTGCTCTGCAGTGTAGTGTTTTATCTCAGGCAAACTGGTTAAGTTTCAAAACTCCGAACTTTAGGGACCTGGCACATTGCAGATCCATGCTGGTTTTCTGGGAGATTGTCTTACCCCACCGGGACTGGTGCTGGTTTCCCAGAAGGGGAGTTGCACCAACATGCAGGAGCTTGGAGTTTAGTGTAAAGTGTAGCAAAAAGCCTGAGTCCAGGTTAGTCGACCTCAGCAAGTATCTCTGCCCCTATGGTTAAGGGGCAGGGCATGCAATGGTTCCTGCCTGCTCTTTTGTCCCCTGAGAGGAATGCCACCTCTCCCACCTATGCTGCAACTACCGGGAAATGTCTCTCCCTTTCCCCCTCAGGGGATTCTCAGATCACACTGTGTGCCACTGGGTTATCTGCCCTACCTGGCCACAGGAGCACTGCAGTGTCTGCCAGATTCCACACCAGTCATACAGTGGACCTCTCAAACTCCAGTGTTTGAGCCCTTCTGGTTGCAAAAACTGATGCAAATCAAACCCTGTTTTTTTCCAGTCAATGTTTTTGGGGAAGTGTTTTTCTTGTATGATTCCCTGCATGCGCCTCTCTCTCTCTCACCTCTCTCTGTGACCAAAGATCCTTCCTTTCTACAGCACCCATGATTCTTTTCTCCTCCAAATCACATATCTGCATGAGGTGATCTCTTCTCTGTCTAGTTGTGCATTTTTTTCTGTCAGTCTTCAGATCAATTTATTAAATATTCAAAATGATTTGATATTTATCTAGCTGTGTTTGAGTGATAAGGCAAGTCTAGAGTCCTCCTACTAGTCGGCCATCTTACCTCTCTCTGTAACCTCTATTTATCTACTTTTTTGTAGGTTATAAACCAGTTGAACTCTGTCCACTTTTACGTTGTGTTAATATTAGCAATGTAAGACTTGGCCCACTTCTCCCTTGTCCTCTTTGTGTGAATCTCACTCTTCAAGCCACTTTACCTAGACACTGGGTCCATACAGCTATCTTTTCCCTCAAGATAGAAAAATCTGGACCATGTGCCTATATCTTAGATGCACCTGTTTTTAGTGAAGGAGTGAAAGCAATGTAGATTTCTCCAATACGCCAATCTAGTAGTTTTGTTTGATGCTCATTTGACATTCCAGAGAGAATCTTCAGTATGTTAAAGAAAAATGTCAACTTGTGGAAACAAATGTATATGCATTCAATGAAACTTTATTTAAGTGAAACTTAGTAAGTGCATGAAAATTAAAATGAACCATAGGAGTTTCCTTAAATGGTACTTATATTTTATTGGTCAATGGGAGTGTTTATTATTCATTGGTAATAAATGGAAATTCATTTTACAAAGGTTACCATTTATGAGTTAAAGTTTGTATTTATAAGTCATTATTGTTTTATTATTTCTAAGATCATTTCAATCTTGTGATTTGATGTATTGTCTTGCATTATATTGGGAGGGTGCCAGCTTAGTCATCTTTTAGAAAAATGAAACTTAAAGTGCCACAGAGCACACGCACACACACACACACACACCCTGTAGCTGCTTATAATACAATATATTATTGACATGATTTAATTTTGAAAGATATATGGTGTCACAATGTTTTTCTTTGAACATTTTCTGGTTGACTTTATTTTACTATTTTATTTATTTTAGTTTTTTAAAACATAAATTTAAAATCTATTAGTAAAAGAAGCAAACCTACCATTAGCACTGATTGGAATGGATGGTTACTTGAGGAAGTAAGATGGCTAACTCTTTTTCACTTTACATATTACATGGAAAGGAAAGCACAGTAATGCATTAGGAAGAGTTAATTGCTACTATCATTAATGCTCAATAGTTCTGCACATATATGCAGAAAGCTGTTCTTCTTTTTACTCCCTGCACACTTTCAGTGCTTAGTGGAATGAAATTGACTTGGCCCTAGCAATTGCGGAGCAGGTGACTTGATTACACTGAAATCAGGCAGAAAATGTCCTCTTCTGGCCATTCAAGTGAATCAGTCAAATTATCGAGTGGCAAAACTAATTCTATGCCTTGGGCCATCAGAACTGCCACTTCCTATAAGTCAAGCCATCACTGAGTGTGAAATTGTTTTTTATTTTATTCTCTTTCATTTATTATGCTTATTTCAGCTAATACATTTAGTGAATGTGAATCAGCAAGTGTGCTTCGGTGGGTTTAGGTTTGCAACCTCCAGATCTAGTGGTTCTGAAGTTCTGAAATACTTTAAAGTTGCAATCCACTTAGGAAACATCCAAAATACATTTTAATCCATATATTTAGCAGGTAAAAAACAATAATTATGATTTAAAAATGAGACAGATGAAGAAAGGTTAAATAAGATGAGCTTTAATGAAATTTTACTCCTCTTATTAAATCTTTCTTAATAGAAGTACAAACACTAAAGCTTTATAAATAAGACATATCTTTGGTTAAATGAAGATTCTTAAATGAGAGATAATTCATTTTTGCTTAAGCAAATAGTTTCTTCTGTCCATCTCTGAAGCAGATCCCATGCAGTTCCTTATATAATTTTGAATTTCTGAATCAGATTTAACTAATATTAACAGAATGATTGTTATCATTGTGCATATATGTGGACA
The DNA here is from genome assembly GCA_028533885.1 of Nasua narica. NCBI lineage: Eukaryota > Metazoa > Chordata > Mammalia > Carnivora > Procyonidae > Nasua > Nasua narica. The sequence continues at coordinate 24,473 of JAPYYJ010000771.1, forward strand.
GTGAAGGTGCACAATAGAATCTTTATATGCGCGCTGACTTTTATTTGTCATATAGAAACCAAACCAAAACAAAATAAAGCAATAGAACAGATAAATGAAACCAGGAAATGATTCTTTGGGAAAAATTCCTAAAAGTGATAAACCTTTAGCCAGACTTATCAAAAAGAAAAAGCACTCAAATAAATAAAATCACAAACTAGAGAGGCGAAACAACCAACAACACAGAAATATAAACAGTTATAAGAGAATATTATAAAAAACTATATGGCAACTAAATGGACAACCAGGAAGAATTGGACAAATTCTTAGACACATATAAACTACCAAAAGTGAAATATGAAGAAATAAAACACTTGAAAAGACTGTAATCAGTAACCAAAAAAAAACTCCCAACAAACAAAAGTTCAGGGCCATATGGCTTCACAGGCCCATTCTACCAAACATTTAAAGAAGAGTTAATACATATTCTTCTTAAACTATTCCAAAAAATAGCAAAGGAAAGAAAACCCAAATTCATTTTATGAGGCCATCATTACTCTGATACCAAAACCAGAAAAAGACTCCATGAGAAAAGAGAACCACAGGTTGATATCTCTGATGAAAATGGATGCAAAAATTATCAATACTAGCAAACTGAATCCAACAATATATTTAAAAAAATCATCCATCATGATCAAATGAGATTTATTCCTGGGTTGCAAGTGTGGTTCAATATTTGCAAATCAGTCAAAATGATATACACATTAATAAAAGAAATGATAAAAACCATAAGATTTTTTTCAATAGATGCAGAGAAATTATTTGACAAAGCACAACATCCA
>JAPYYJ010000774.1:171-15738 GCA_028533885.1 Nasua narica
TTGAACAAGGGCGAGATCAAGAACTTAAGCGGTAGCACATCTGGAAAACAGTTTTCCAGCTGCTAGTTTGGTGTGTTTTAAGAAACAGGGAAGACATACCAGCTTAAGAATTCTGCCACAAGAGGATGCAAGAAATGTGGGACAAGTATATCTATACAAGGTTGTAGAAAGACCCAGATGTAAGTAAGACCAACAAATATTATCTCTCACCTCCTGACAACTAGTAAAGATTTAAGAAAGTGACTACTTCAAATGTGAAAAGAGCAACACAAAACTAAAGGAACATGAGAATCCTGGAAACATGTTATTACCAAAAGATAACAATAATACTCCAGTAACTGAATCAAAACACAGAATTTGGCAATTTAGCTGAAAAAGAATTCAACAAAGCTGTTTTGAGGAATTTAACAAAGAGATAGAAATCATAAAAAATTTCAGAGATACAGAAGGTAATAAATGACAAGAAAAATGCAATAGAGAGAATCAGCAACGGGATAAAACATACAGAAGATAGAATTATTGATGCAGAGTATAAGAACTTTTAAATAATCCAGTTAAAGTAGAATAAAGAAAAAAGAATGAAAAACAGTGAATAAAATAACACGTGATCTAATGGGAAACCATCAAACATATTTTAGAATAACTGGAGTTCCAGAAGAAAAGGAGGAAAACGGGACAAAAAGTCTATTTAAAGAAAAAAATAGGAGAGGTTCAGGGAAGATGGTGAAGAAGGAGGATCCTGAGCTCACTTCATCCCATAGACACACTGAGATAACAGCTACGTATATGCAACTAACTCTGAAAATGACCTGAAAACTGGCAAAACAAATGTTCCACCACAGAGAGAAGACTACATTAAAAAGAGTAGGAGGGGTAGAGATGCAGTTTGGAACCAAACCCCCAGTGAAACTAACCATAAACAGGAGGAACACCCCAAGTACAAAGAAGTAAGAGGATCGGACCCCGGCCTTGCACCCCAGGCATCCCAGGCACCAGGGACCTGCATTGAGAAGATGAATACCCATAACATGTACCTTTGAAAACTAGTGGGGCTTAACTTTAGGAGCTTTAAAAATCATCAGGGTTTAACTTGGGAGAGCTAGAGGATGATAGCAAACTGAGTCCTCACCCTTAAAGAGTCAGCATAATAAATAACTCGGCCTGAAACACAGCATAGAGGCAACAGCTTGAAAAGTGCCTAGGATATACATGAAGAAAGTGTATTTACTTATCTCAAAACATGCACTGTATCTTCAGTAGATACCTCCAGGAATAAAATTGTTGGTGGGTGCCACTTCTTTTCTCCTCCCCCAACTTAGACAGCTGACACTTGTGGGAGCCAGTGCTTTCTCCATCTATCTAGTTAGCACCGCATGCCCTGTCTCCACATTCCCCATCAGACCTGCCCTATCCGACCTGCATGCTGCAGCGAGCATCTCTCCAAAGTAGCCCCTGCCCTGCCTCACCCTGCAAGCAGCCCTAGCAGGAATGACTGCCTCTCCAGAGTGACTTCTGCCCTGGGGAAAGGGGGGATAACCACACACACCAGCTTACAGCTCCAGCCAGGCCTCTTAGCTAGCTGCACACAGAGCATTCGGCATGCTTGCAACCATGGCAAAGAAGCTAGCTGCAGACGTCTAGTTGGCCTACAGCCCCACCTACTAACAAAAACTTCTCAGTTGGCCACATAAAGAGCAAGCCCCCCCATTCAGTGTGCCCATAGTTGTAGCACAGAGGCTGACTGTAGGCACCTAGTTTCTTTGCCAACCCCGTCTACCAGTGAGCCTGTGGTGACCTCAAGACAGGTCTCTCAACAGCACAGGAACCAAACCCTGCTCAGTAAGCCAACAATAGGCAAAGGAGGTCATTGCAGCTTGCTGGGCTGAGGCAAACATGACTCAGCCACAATAGCAGGGTACATGCACTCCATGCAGAAGACACACTTAGAGTGCTGGTTCTGGTGACCAGGGAGCATTTCGCTACAGGGCACCATGAAACCTCTTCTACACAAAGCTACTACTTCCAAAACCAGGAGATGTAGCTGGTCTCCCTAATACATAAAAACAAACACAGAGAGTTAGACAAAATGAATAGAAGAGGAATACATCCCAAGTGAAAGAGTAAGACAAAATCATACTAGAAGACCTAAATGAAAGGTCTTTTGACCTTTGCTTTTTTTTTTTTTTTAAGACTTTATTATTTATTTGAGGGGCGCCTGGGTGGCTCCGTGGGTTAAAGCCTCTGCCTTCGGCTCAGGTCATGATCTCAGGGTCCTGGGATCATGCCCCGCATCGGGCTCTCTGCTCAGCGGGAGCCTGCTTCCCCCTCTCTCTCTCTCTGCCTGCCTCTCTGCCTACTTGCAATCTCTCTCTGTCAAATAAAAAATTTTTTAAAATCTTAAAAAAAAAAGATTTTATTTATTTACTTGAGAGAGAGAGAAAGAGAGAGAGCATGAGTGGGGTGGGGGTGGCAGAAGGAGAGGGAGAAGCAGACTCCTCGCTGAGCAGGGAAGCTAACACAGACCTCAGTCAGGACCCTAAGGTCATGACCTGAGCTGAAGGCAGATGCTTAAACAACGGAGCCACCCAGGCACCCCCAGCAATTATAGTCTTTAGAATTTACCCAAAAGAGCTGAAAACTTATTCCCATGTAAAAAAACTGCACATGCATGTTTATAGCTGCTTTATTTATAACTCAAAATGTGAAACAACCAAGATATCTATCTTCAGTAGGTGAATGAGTAAGTTATGCTAACATCCAAATAACAGAATATTAACACTAGAAAGAAATGAGCTATCAAGCCAGGGAAAGACATCAAGGAACTCTAAATGCATATTATTAAGCTAAGGAACCAGTCTGAAGCAGCTACACACTATAAGATTCCAACTATATGGCATTCTGGAAAAAGCAAAACTATAGAGACACTTAAAAGATTGATAGTTATCAGGAGTAGGAGGAATGGAGGGATGAGTAGGCAGAGCACAAAAGATTTTTAGGGCTATGGAACTACTCTATGTAATATCATTAATGATCGACACCGGCCATTATACATTTGTCTAAACACATAGAACAAACAACAGCAAAAGTACACCCTACATAAACTATGAACTTTGAGTTATAATGGTGTTTTTGTAGGTTTGTGATTATAACAAATGTACTCCACTCCAGCGGAGAACGTTGATGGTGAGAGAAGCTGTGTGTATTGGGGTTAGGAGGTATATAAGAAATCTGTGTACTTCTCAATTTGGCTATGAACTTAAAACTGCTAAAGAAACAGCGTATTTAAAAAGGAGGATAAAACTAACAGTTTTTCCTCACTGCACATATTCAGAGACACACAAATTATGACATAATTATCTTCCCTTAATGAACAGGTGAATGTATTCATTGAACACCTCTGAAGAGTAGCCATCTATAAGAATACATCTGTTTAGGTCATTAACAATTTAATTCTATTTAATGTTCTCTAATATTACCTTTGGTTACAAATTTAGTAACCCAATTTAACTCTACATCGAAGGGAGATACAACACAGACTCTCAAAAGAAATACGATAAATGTTGAGTAAGTTAAATGACGCTATAAAGTGTCCAAGATAGATGTGATTTGGGGAAACAGATTTTGTGCTTACTTACTCCATGTCCTCCGCACTTCATTGAACAAAATAATGATTTACCCGTAAGAACACCTGCTTCTACACATTCCTCCTTTACACATATCTAAAAAAAGAAAAAATACAAAAAAACTTTTTCCAGGACTCCAACTGTCTTAACATTACCATCAGTAATTTTATACTATAAGATCATAACCATTCAATGTAATACATTTCAAGCTAAGTACTGCTTTTGCTATAACCTGTAAAATTTTATATGTTGTGTTTCCATTTTCATTTAGTTCAAAATATTTTTCAATTTCTCTTAAAATGTCTCCTTTGGCACATGTTATTTAAAAATGTCTGTTTAATCTCCAGGTATTTGGGGATTTTTCAGATAAGTCTATCTAAAGTCTGGACTGGGTGATAATGATGTGTCAGTAGGTTCGTCAGTTGTAAAAACCATCCCACTCTGCTGGGGGATTGTTGATAAAGGGGGAGACTGTGTTTGTGTGGGACCAAGGGAGTATATGGGAATTCTACACCTTCCTCTCAGTTTTTCTGTGAACCTAAAACTTCTCTAAAAATTAGTCTTAAAAAATAATTCAGTGCAGGGAAATAGGAGATACAAATAAAACAAGACCAACAAAAAATCATAACCATATAACCACTTTTTATTATAATGCCCTGAAATCTAACAAAACTATCTCTAAGAGTACAGTTTATATCTTTCAATTTTATTTGTGCTTGTTCCATATATCAAAAGTTTATACTGAAAGAAAACCAATATAATCAAGACATATAGTAAGCCTAAATCAAATTTGAGCTGTTATTAGAGTCCCCTAATAAAGATAATAGGAATCTGTATTAAAATGTGCTATCCATATCTAACATTCTATTATGTAATGTATGAAACATCCAGATACAACCCCTTTGTATTTAAAGTTTAAATCAGAGGATTAAGGATATATTCCCAACTCCAGTATTTACAAGCAACATCAACTTCTCTAACTTGCAGTTCTCTTACATGAGTACAATCACACTTTTTCTAAAGAATTTGAGATTTGTTTTGAAATTAAAATGAAATATTATATGTGAAAATGATTTCCTTTTAAACATTATAGCTCAGCACAAGTCTCTTCAAAGAAATTGCCTCACAAAACCCTTTCTAATTCCAACCTAAAGCTATTAAACCTTTACTGTGTGTGTTAAGTTTTCTCATTAGTTCTTGGCCATGGTGGTGTGTCTAACAACTCTCTTTCGAATGTAGTCTTTATTTAGTCTGCTTGCCTCAGTTGAAACTGAGATGAAGAGTCCTGTTATATAAGGATGCTACTGACAAAAAAAATTGCCAAGAATGCTTCATCACATGTAATTTATAATATCATTAAAAACTACTTCGTAAAATGTGTTCTCATGCATTATTATTGAGGACTGTCCATGTTATAAAAAGGATTCTATTCTTACTAAATTGTCCACTGAATAATATCAAATCATCTGTTGACTAGGTTTCATTTTTCAGTTGTTTTGGCTCCATGGCCCAAATATATCTACTGAACTCCTTAGTATAAAGCTCCATTGAGGAGCTTTATTGAGGCGGGATTGAGGAGGCATTTATGCCTCTGAGGCACAAAAAGGAAGGCAATATTAAGAAGACTACATACTGTGTTCACTTCGGCAGCACATATACTAAAGAAGACTACATTCTGTACCTACAGGAAACTTCATTTAAACTTAAAACCACCAGAAGTGGCTATTAACATATACTTTTCAAATATTAAATAATTTGTTCAAAATCATCTATTAAGTGGAAACATCAGAATATAGATGCACACACATCTTAGTCTTTAATGCCTACAGCATATATTATTATGGTTCTTCATAAGCAAAGATTTGGTCAGGAATTAAAAGACATTTTGAAGTAAATTTATTCTTTCTATGTTTTCTCCAGATTTGGTTGGCCTCAGAGATAATGAATTATAATAATCAATAATAATAGCCAATCGATATTTAGCTCTCACCATGTGCCAGGTGACTTACTATATAACTTGCAAAATGTCAAAAAAAAAATTAGTTTTGAAGATTTGATTCTAAGAAGTCTGATTTCCATGCTATGGAATACTTAATACATCCCCAAGATCTCTCCCTTCCACACTCCAGCCCCAAAATACTTGGAGTTTCCTTGGTCATAATACTGAAATTCTGAAAAAGATCAAGCATTCTCATTGCCCTTTTAATATCTGGAGACAAAATGAAACAAAATTTCTTCTTATCTAAATACTTTAGGTTACATAGCATTAGAAATGAATTGAAATTTATTACTTAAATGACAATATTTATTAAAGAAATGAATAAAACTAGATTTAAAGAATAGATTTTAAATCATTTACCCTCCCTTTATCACAAATAGAGCCACTGTACACTCTCATTGGATCTTGTTTTGATTGGGTCGATTGGTAGTTTAGGGTTACACATAAATTATTTTCAACAAAAGCATAAATCACAGCACCACTTTTTTGGACAAAAGGAATTCGAGTAGGATAAGTACAAACTAATCTTCCACATTGAAGATTCCTGCAAACATAATAAAATTATATGATTATTACACAGTACGCATTTATTAGGAATGCTTCAGATTTGTTTTCTTTGACAAAAAAAAAAGGACGGTTCTCAATTTACATCAAATATTACCAGAGAAAATGTAGTATTTTAACACTAACATTTGAAGTAAATATTCTTATAAGCTTGTAAGCTTATCTTTCAAAGGCATTAGTGGTCCTTTATTCTCTGTGCAGATTTATATACTTATTTTCAAATAATGAATTCACTCATACTTCATATCCCTCTGCAGAGGGATTGAAAAATAAATAAGTTGTGACCCATACCCTCAAGGACCTTACAGTTTAATACTAAATGTAATATAAATCCCTTTAAAGGTGCTACAAATAAAATAAAATAAAATAATTCTAACAGATTTAAGATGAGGACACATTCTAACTTAGCAATTAGGGGACCTTCATGGAAAAGATACCATCTGAGTAAAAGCTTACTAATTAGTAGAATTTCAGTAGGCAGAGAGGAAGGTATTACTAAACAAAGTAACAGCATAACAAACCAAGGAAACAAAACTACGCGGCTTGCTTATCAGTGTACAAATTCCGTAAGTACAAGGGCCATGTATGCTTTGCTAACAAGTAGCCAGTCGAGTGTCTAGCACATAGATTTTTAATAAATGTTTGTTAAAATAAACTCATGACCCAAATATCAAAGAGCCTGCTCTTCAGATGCAGGAGAAATTTAATTTCATTTTATAGACAGTGGACAGTCTTCAGCTTGGACAAGCAAGGAAGTGAATGGGGGTAATATTTTTATAAGGAAAAATGAGTTCAAATAGGAAAGGTGTAATGGATATTATTACTTTCAATCTTGAATTGAATTTAGAAGCCTAATGATCACCCACATACAAATGGATAAAAATTAGAAATTTAAGCCTGTAGCATAAGAAAGATGTCAGAATCTGATTTAAGATTCACTCCTATACATATGTGATACTTGAAACCACTGGAATGAATGACATATATAGAGAAAAACTGAAAATAGAATCTTATAGAACATAAGAAAATTATCTTTAATTTTGCATAGCATACCTCAATGCACAGATTTGATATTCACCTCTTTTGAAACCACAGTTCCCAAACCTATCATTTTGAGAATGTATTTCTTCATAGCAGGCAAATGGTGCATTTTCTGAACCTGCCAATGTTAGAAATATATTTGGATTAAAACTCCCTTTCTTTTTTATCGTAGTCCATTCCCTCATATATTATATGTTTGCTTTGCTTTCTCTACTAGTATCTAATTCAGAAATTTTCCTAGTGAGATTGTAAGAAAAGAGAATTAAAGTAATAAGCAGTGCTCAGGGTTACAACTCCTTTTGTTTCATTTTTGGTCATTTCCATCACAAAAGATATCATGAGGGGTAAGGAGAGTTATAGAAGTGTAAACCATGAGAGTGGTCTGTGAAACAAGGCTATAGAGAGATTATATAAGAAAACTATACTTGCTTTCCTAGATGAGTAGGAATTCATTAAAAGCCAGGTCTATAACAAAATCTCATTGAAGAAACCTAATTGTATCTTCAAGAAGTCTAAAATGAAGGGAGCAAAACTGCCAAACTATTAACTATTTTTTACTTCATTACTATATTTGGTTTTCATCACTGTGTAAAAAATTACCAAAATCTTGGGAACTTAAAACACCGATTTATAATAACATGCAAGTGAGTTTTCTTGTTGCTCAAGAGGCTCATAAGGCTAAATAAAGTTATTGGGTGGGGCTGCGGTCTCATCGGAGGCTGAAGTCCTTTTCTAAGCTCATTGGTTGTTAGCAGAATTCAAGTTTTTTTATAACCACACCTTCCTTTTCTTACTATCTGCCAGGGATTACTCTTGGCTCCTAGGAAGTCCCCTCATATCCTTGTCACATGGCCCTCTCACAACATGACAGTTTATTTCTTCCAAGCCAGCAAAAGAATCTCTCTGACATCTCCCATCCTTTAAAGGGCTCATATGATTAGGTCAGGCACACTCAGAATGACCTCCCTTTTGATTCACTCAAAGCTCACTAATTATGGACCTTAATTTCATCTTCAAAATTCCTTTATCTTTACTATATACTATAATCACAGGAAAGATTTCCATCACATATTCACTGCTTCCACCCCAACTCAAAGGGAGGGGATTATCCAAGGCCTGTACACTAGGACAATCCTGAATTTTCATGGAACCACAAAAGACCCCAAATAACCAAAGCAGTCTTGAAAAAGAAAAGCAAAGCTGGAGGCATCACAGTTCTGGACTTCAAGTTATATTACAAAGCTGTAGTGATCAAAACAGTATGGTACTGGCAGAGAAACAGATACATAGATCAATGGAACAGAATAGAAAACCCAGAAATGAACCCACATCTATATGGTCAATTAATCTTTGACAAACCAAGAAAGAATATCCATGGGAAAAAGACAGTCTCATCAACAAATGATGCTAGGAAAATTGGATAGTAACATGGAAAGAATGAAACTAGGCCATTTTCTTACACCATACACAAAAATAAATTCAAAATGGATGAAAGATCTAAAGATGAGACATGGAACCATGAAAATCCTAGGGGGAGAACACAGTCAGTAACCTCTTTATATCAGCAGTAGCAATTTCATTCTAGATATATCCCCTCAAGGAAGGGAAACCAAGGCAAAAATAAACTATTGGGGCTACATCAAAATAAAAAGCTTCTGCACAGTGAAGGAAACAATCAATAAAACTAAAAGGCAGTCTTTGGAATGGGAGAAGATATTTGCAAATGGCATATGTGATAAAGGGGTAGTATCCAAAATAGATAAAGAACTTATCATGCTAAACATCCAAAATAATCCAATTAAAATGGGCAGAAGACATAAAGAGCCATTTTTCCAAAGAAGACATACAGATGGCCAATGGACACATGAAAAGATGCTCAACATCACTCAACATCAGTGAAAAACAAATCAAAACTAAAATAGAATACCAACTCTCACCTGTCAGAAGAGCTAAAATTAATAACAAAGAAAATAACAAATGTTGACAAGGATGTAGAGAAAGGGGAACCCTTTTGCCCTGTTGGTGGGAATGTAAACTGGTGTAGCCATTCTGGAAAACAGTATGGAAGTTCCTTAAAAGGTTAAAATAGAACAATCTTAAGATCCAGCAATTATACTACTAAGTATCTACCCAAAAGCTACAAAAATACTGATTCAAAGGGACACATACACCCTGATGTTTATAACAGCATTATCTATAATAGCTAAATTATGGAAAGAGTCCAAACGTCCACTGACTGATGAGTAAAGAAGATGTGGTATACATATACAATAGAACATTTCTCAGCCATAAAAAACGATGAGATCTTGGGGAACCTGGGTGGCTCAATAGTTAAGCTTCTGCCTTCAGCTCAGGTCGTGGACCCAAGGTCCTGGGATCAAGCCCTGCATCAGGCTACCTGCTCCACAGGGGGCCTGCTTCTCCCTCTCCCACTCCCCCTGCTTGTGTTCCCTCTCTGTCTCTCTCTCTCGCTCTCTCTCTCTGTCTTTCTCTCTCTCTCTCTAATAAAATCTTAAAAAAAGAATTCAAATTCTGAGATACAGTTTCTACTGAATGTATATTGCTCTTGCACCATCATAAATTTGAAAAATTGTTAAGTTGAGCCATTATAAGTTGGGGACTGTCTGTAGTCTGTGATTAAATACAATTTTTATATTATCTTTCCAAATGGGACTGAATTATCCAATTTCTGATTTTTCTTGAATATCTTGGTATTTAATGAGTCCTGAATTGGCATTCCTAACCTGGTATCTCACATTTACAAGTGAACTGATTAAACATTGTGAATACTTAGAAATAACATCACCTTTCCTAATGGTATTTACACAGGTCACCTTTGATGGACCAATGTTTAAAAATGGTGAAATGAGAATTAGGAAATGGTAAAGAAAGAAAAAGAATGTGGGGGGAAATGTAATTGATGAAAGGAGCAGGTAACAAGAGAAATCCAACACCCTTGATCATAAAAGAAAACAGAGAAGGATTAGATGGGAATTCACAGTGGCTCAATAAACATCATCTTAATTCTCATAACAATCCATTGAGGTAGATATTCTTTAATAGATGAGGTAGCTGTGTTTAGCAAGTTTTATTTTAGAGAAGGTAACTGTGCTAGGCAGAATTCTTTTTTTTATTTTTATTTAAATTCCACTTAGTTAACATACAGTGTAATATTAGCTTCAGGTGCACAATATAGTGATTCAACACTTCCATACAACATTCAATGCTCATTACAAGTGCACTCATAAATCCCCATCACCTATTTAACTCATATTCCCACCCACCTCCCTTCTGGTAACCATCAGTTTGTTCTCTTTAGTTAAGGATTCATTTCTTGGTTTGCTTCTCTCCCTTTTTCCCTCTTTGCTCATTAATTTTTTCCTGGGCTAAGTGGTAGAATACTCACTTGTGATGCTGGGCAGCAGCGGCAAGCCACAATTCCCAGTCACCCACACAATCCTAAGTGTAAACAACCAATACATTTACAACCATTCTGTACACATATATCAATTCTATTTTTATAGTATTCAAAAAATTACATGACATATTCAACACTTTATTACAAAATATCCTTTGTGTTAGGTGATTTTGCCCTATTTATAGGCTAATGAAATGTTCTTTCTGAGCACCTCCAAGAGAGGGCAGGCTAAGCTATGATGTTCGGTAGGTTAAGTGTATTAAATCCTTGGTTTATCGAGATATAACCCCATCATAAGTTGAGAAAGATCTGTAGTCAGATTAATTCTGTTGAAAGTGATGTTTTTCATCTAGCCTATTTTTTATTAGTCCATCTATGCATCTAAAGTTACCAATGAACTTTAATATTAATTTCTCTCTTGAATACCCTCTTTCATGAGTGTTAGGGACTTTCTCTCAAATCAGTGTGAGTTTTCCAGGGTGAGATGGAAACACCAAAAGAGCAACACTTTGCAAATATGAAGTCACATGTCAAAATGATCCCTTGAATTCAGTATACTGACCAAATCTGCTAGGAGAATCTGTCCTTCCATAGTCCAAATAGTGTATTTAGGTTCCCTGTATTCTATTATCAAATGCCATGAGGTACAATTAAATAGTGAATTCACTGGCATAGATACTTGTGCGTGGCTTGCACTAGGACAGTAAATGTGAATTTTGGAAAATTACTGCAAATAATTTAGGCAATCCTCATAAATAGCATTGGGCATTAGGAAGTTTGAGGTTATACTACTTGACAACTATTAGAGACTACTAGCTTATGTTTCCAGTTGGTGGCTACCCATCTCAACTAGAATAAACAGAGCCACTGAAATATTAACTAAAATTTTAGCTTTCATAGTTTGACATCTGTCTCACCTTCATCTTGTGACCAACAGACATTCACAGTTTAACACATCTTAAAACCAAATTCTGATTTACCCCTAGACTTCCTTATTTCAGTTTTTAGGACCATTAGTCAATGAGATGCTCAGGTCAAAACAGAAATCATCTTTGATTACTTTCTTCTCCTCACTACCTGCTTCTATCACCTAATCTAAGTCTTATTGACACTATTTCGTAAATACAGCCAGAGTATGATCACTTCTCACCTTCTCAATGGCTACAACTCTAGACTGAGCTATTATCAATTTCTCTTCTAATATTCTATAAAAGCCTTCTAATTGACTCCCTACTTCCCTTCTCCACTCCCTATAGTACATTCTGCATACCATAAATCAGTGATTCTTTTAAAAATTAAAAAATAAAAATCATATATCAGTTTCTAACTTAAATATCTCCAATGGCTTCCTATCTACACCAAGGATAAAATCCAATTTTCTTACCATGATCTTTATTCAGCTTGGTTCATCACAATTCAGCAACACTGTCCTTTTTATGTTTACTATCTGAACCCTTCACTGGACTATAGCCTCCATAACAATAGGAATCTTTTTTTTTTCTTGTCCATCACCGGGTTTCCAGTGCTAGAAGAGTAGTGTCATGCCCAATTAAGGTGTTAGATAAATATTTATTGACTGAATGAAAAATCAACACCTTGGGTAACTATATCTCATAATCTTTCTTCCTTATGGAGTTTCACATCCAAAACCAAGACCTCCAACATCAATTATACCTATCCTATTTGAGGCAATAGAGATTTTTAAGGATTGATTTTTGAAACAAACTTCTTAGTGATATCTTCTAAATTATGTTTCCAATGTCAACTCATTAATTTCATTATATTTTGTTTTGTGGTCCAATAATATTTTTATTGAAAGAAGCAATATAAATCCTACATTTTTTCAAAGAATTTACAGATAGAACTAATTAGATTTTCACAAATGGAGAGTAGAAATCTTTACCTCATGGCTTCTAAAACAGTCTTAAGAGCCATTTAAGATAAGTAAGCATAACTTACTGAATCTGCAGCCCCTTGACCTATAATTCTTTTCCACCTCCAATAAGCTATAGATTATTACTGTATACCAGCTGAAATGATGGAGAAATACCATTTCTAGTAAATCAAAATAACTCATTAAAAATTATGAGACTAAGAAAAGACTAATGGAATATAATTTATTACACTGTCACTGAAGGAAGAAATATACGTAATTTATCTTTCTTATTTTCATTTATGTTTACCCTCTAGCTTCCTTTTTCTATTTCATTAGGCCCATCTTTCTCCACATGGTCAAAAGCATAGCTCCCAAAAACTCTAGAGCTTTACTTTTGATAGTTTTGTGTCCTTAGAGGGAAATTTCTCTTGGTTCAACTATCTAGAAGTTCCAGAAAAGAGATTCAGAATTTCCTCAACTCCCTTAACATGAGTCAGATGCTCACCTTAACATGGACTAACTGTATCAAGATTGGAGAGTACTGCAATTGGACCAGGCCTGGTTAGGTACCCACTACAGTACAATCAAATATGAATAAAGGTATTATAATTTTTGTACCAACAGGATATTTCTCACAGTAACCACGTGGATATTGGACAGTTCCTGGAAAGTGGTACTAAGAAATTCCTGACAGAGACCGCTACAGAAAAAGATGAATCTAGAAGTTTACTGTGAAATCTTGCTTCTTATCATCAATAGAACAGTTCATGACACTTTGATCCATACTGATCTCTGTCTTCCTGTATAAACTTCGGCACTCCAGACAAACATTGCTAGTAGGAAGAGCAACCTGCTACCATAACTTCTAATGACTAATGCTGAGCTAAAGAGAGAGGAAAGATAACACAGAAACTGGTAATTGTCCCCCATTATCCATAACTTTTTTCCATTTAGTAATAGAAGTTTTTTATTATTAGCAGGGCAACAAACCCCAAGCTAAGCAAAAACATTTCTCAGGCTCTCTTGCAACCAGATGTGTTGATATGACTAGATTCTAGTCATCAGAAAATCAGCAGACATTATATATCCAAAACATCAAGTTAATGGCAGTAAATAAAAGGTAGTTACAGTTTCGTTTCCTCTTTCCTTGATTCCATAGGCTGGTATAAAGATTTTGTGCTGAGAAACTATCTTCTCCCAGAAACACAAGGTATTGCCAAGCAAGAAGAAAGACCAGATTCTTGGAAAATGCCATAGAGCCAAGTTGATGAGATGTGTTTAACTACATATCTACCTCTGGAATATTATATGAGAAAGAAAAAACTTTTGAACCACTGTATTTGTGTAATAACAATTTAATTTATTCTTTAACCAATAAAAGGAATTGCCATTGTGGTAAACCAAAACACTTTAGGAATGAGTGTCCCATACAAAATATACTATACAAGATGCCACAGTTTACTAGTAACAGGAAGATCAGATTAATCCATACAATGCTCCAAACTGAGCCAGTATTTGAGGACTAGTAGGAGCTCAGGTAGCCAGCTAAACCTATGTAAATATATTTTAGAAATTGGGGAGTTTGGGGGAGGGAGGCAAGATGGCAGAGAAGTAAGAGATCCCACAGCAACCGGTCCCCAAAAGTGAGCTGGAAATCTACCAGAACACGCTGAACACCCATGAAATCACCCTGAGGAGAAAGATTTCTCACTCTGGGATCTCTCCGAAAGCAGAAGACAGCAGTGGAGAGGTAAAAGCAAAGTGGGAACACTCGAACTGATATCGGAGGATAAACAAAAGGGGGAGGAAGCCGCCAGCAGCTAACCAAGGACAGTAATACCCCAAAGGAAAGTCCCCGGTGGCGGGGGACCAGCATTAACGTAGAGTCCATTAAAAACATTTAAAAAGGGCAAAAAGTTCTGAGGAGTAACTAGTGGAAGGGGGTGGTCGCGGACACGGGCGCTTGGACCCACTCTCCCAGGAAGGAGCGCCCCAAAGTGAGACTGGTGGGGGGATCCAGTCCGTTATTCCTGAACCTGCAGCTTTCTGCTCTCTGCAACAACCTGTGGGCTGGGTGCGCACCTGCAAGCGCCTTTAGAGAGTCTGCGGTGGTCCACGAGCTTTTCTCTGTTTGCGCCCACGACCGCGACATTCGCGGCCCGCTACAGAGCCTGAGCGATCCCCGCCGGCCGCGGAGAGAACGCGAGCAAGCGGCCTAACCTCCGGGGGCCCCTCGTGGAGCTGCAGAAAGGAGGCTGGGGTCATGACTTTCCCGGCCCGCCGCAGCCCTCCCGGATCCGCACTTGGGAGCCGCAGAAAGGCGGCTACAGTCGCGCACCACCTCGGACAGGCTGCACTGTGAGCAGAAATTTCACACAGAGGGGAGCAGAGACTCAGGCTTCCTGCAACTCACAGGTCTGAGTGCTTCTGGGCAGATTCATTGCTTGGACTCCCTGAAAAGGTGAAAAAGCTACAAAAGGCCAAAAACTTTCAGAGAGCGAAAGACTGAGAAACCGGTTTCCACAGAGCTCGGCCCCTTGACTGGGGGGCAGGGTGACTCAACCCAAGCAAGACTGACTGGAAAACAACAGGGCAGGGCCCTCCCCCAGAAGACCAGCCAAAAAACAAAGGGACTATAATCACAGGGTCCCCATGAAATTTTAAACCCACAAAGCCAGGGGAAATCAATATATTAAGCTCCTGGTAATACCCTCAAACCTGTATATTTCATAGATACAAGTTTTTTTGTTTTTGTTTTTGTTTTCTCTTTCTTATTCTATTTTTTTTATTTTTAGTATTCACTTGCTTTCACATTTCTTTTTTCTTTTATTTTTTTTTAACTACTTAACATTACAACGAGAGGTTTAATACAACTATAAACCCAGGAGGACCTGAAATAACCTTCCTCACCTGAGAGGAGTTATAACCACCCTCCCATCTTATCCCTCTGTCAGTGTTTCTACGTATCTGCTTTTGTTCTCGTATTACATAAATCTTATTCTTGGGGTTCATTCTGCTAGGTTCTTCTACTTCTTGTCATTTCTTC
>JAPYYJ010000776.1:4239-19081 GCA_028533885.1 Nasua narica
TGAATGGATAAGGAAGATGTGGTACATCTATACAATGGAATATTATGCCTCCATCAGAAAGGATGAATATCCAACTTTTGTATCAACATCGACAGGACTAGAAGAGATTATGCGGAGTGAAATAAGCCAAGCGGAGAGAGTCAATTATCTTATGGTCTCACTTACGTGTGGAGTATAAGGAAAATCATGGAGGGTATCATGAGAAGGAAGGGAAGGGCGAATGGGGGGAAATCGGAGGGGGTGATGAACCAGGAGAGACTGTGGACTCTGAGCAACAAACTGAGGGTTTTGGAGGGGAGGGGGGGAGGGGTGGGTGAACCTGGTGGTGGGTATCGAGAAGGGCATGTACTTCATGGAGCACTGGGTGTGGTGCATGAACAATCAATCTTGTAACACTGAAAAATTAAAATAAACATATTTGGGGAGAAAAAATAAAAAAGAGTTCCCGAGCACTAGAACGGGAAACTGGTTATGGTCAGCAAGCCCAGGAGGGGATTCTCAGCTCTGTTGGCCATAAACTGTGAGCCATAGCCCCATCAGGTGATCACTCTCTGCGTGGGGACTCTGCAAAGGACAGGAACATGGGGTCCCTCCACCTTCCACTGAGGGGGCAGAGCAGGTACACAGGATTGGGCAACTGCTATCAGTGCCAGGGCCCTACAAAATGCAGAAATGTGGGACCCTTCACATTCTCCCAGGGAGGATCAGTGTGAGTACATACCAGAGGAGTCTGCAGAGTTTGACACACACAAAAGTGAAGACTGTTGGTCCCTAGGGTTTACTGAAGGGAGAGGACCGTGATCTTCAGCTGAAGATCAGGGCACCTCCATCTTTATTTTGATCCTCTAAAGAGGCCCGGAAAGCCTTCAGGGAATAAAAGACACACAGAGCAACCCAAAACAGCTTACACTGAGCCCTGCACCCTGGCAAAGGGCAGGGCAACTCTGCAGGGTCGGGGGCGGGGGTTGGGGGGTGTCTTCATTTTTGGCTTTCTTTCACTCTACTCAATTTTATTTTTATAGATATATAAGTTTTACTTTATTTACATTGTTAGGATTTAGTGTCCCCTGACACTCAGACCAAAATACACTCAGGATCAAGTGTGTCATCCTGTTTTATCCACCTTGTGAGATTAGATTCTCCCCCCCTTTTATTCTCTTTCCATTCTTTTTTCTTTTTCTTTTCTTTTCTTTCCTTTTCTTTTCTTTTCTGGTTTCTGACCTCTTTGGACTTGTCTAGTGTGTATTTGCTTGGGTCATAGTTGATACTTTTGATAGTGCTCACTCATTCATCCATTCTTCTCCAGGCAAAATGACTAGAAGGAGAAATTCACAACAAAAGAAGAAAACAGAGGGAATACTCTATGCCACAGATATAATCGATATAGATATAAGTTAAATATCAGAAATAGAATTCAGGATAACAATTATAAAGTTACTATCTGGGCTTGAAAAAAAGCGTAAAAGACACTAGAAAATCTCTTAGTGCAGAAGTGAGATCTAATCAGGCCAAAATTAAAAATGCTTTAACTGAGATGCAGTCTAAATTGGATACTCTAACATCAAGGGTAAGTGAAGCAAAAAAAGAGAGCAAGTGACATAGAAAACAAGTTGATGGAAAGGAAGGAAGGTGAGTAAAAGAGAGAAAAACAGCTAATGGACTGTGAGGAGAGGCTTCAAGATATCAGCAATACCGTAAAACAAAACAATATCAGAATTATTGGTGTGCCTGAGGGAGAAGAGAGAGGGCCAGAAGGTATATTTGAGCAAATCATAGCTGAGAACTTCCCTAATATGGAGAAAAAAATAGGAGTTCATGTTCAAGACATAGAGAGGACCCCTTCCAAAATCAATAAAAATAGATCAACACCCCAACATATAATAGTGAAGCTTGCAAATTTCAGAGAGAAAGAGAAAATCCTGAAAGCAGCTTGAGGCAAGAGGTTCCTAACCTACAGAAATAGGAACATTAGCCTGGCATCAGACCTATCCACAGAGAATTGGAAGGCCAGAAAGGGCTGGCATAATACATTCAGGGTACTAAGTGAGAAAAACAAGCAGCCAAAAATACTATATCCAGCAAGTCTGTCATTCAGAATGCAAGTAGAGATAAAGAGCTTCCAGGACACAGAGAAACTGGAATAATATGGTAACAACCAAGCCATCTCTGCAAGAAATACTAAGGGGGATCCTATAAGCTAAGAGAGAGCCCAAGCGTAACATAAACTAGAAAGAAACAGAGACAATCAATAGAAAAGGGACTTTATAGGTAATACAATGGCACTAAATTCATATCTTTCAATAGTTACTCTGAATATAAATGGCCTAATGATCTAATCAAAAGACAGAGTATCAGATTGTATAAAAAAGCAATACCTATCCATATGCTGTCTATAGGAGACTCATTTTAGACCTAAAGTCACCTCCAGACTGAAAGTAAAGGGATGAAGAACGATTTATCATGCAAATGGACCTCAAAAGAAAGCTGGGATAGCAATCTTCACATCGGACAAACTAGATTTTAAACCAAAGATTGTAGTAAGAGAGGAGAGGGACACTATATCATACTTAAAGGGTCTACCCAACAAGAAGATCTAAAAATTATAAATAATTATTCTCCTAATTTGGGGGTAGCTAATTATATCAACCAATTAATAACAAAATTAAAGAAATATGTTGATAGCAATACAATAATATTAGGGGACTTCAACATCCCACTCACAGCAATGGAGAGATCATCTAAGCCGAAGAAAAAGAAGGAAATAAGGGCTTTGAATGACACATTGGACCAGATGGACTTCACGGATATATACAGAGCATTCCATCCTAATGCAACAGAATACACATTCTTCTCTAGTGCACATGGAACTTTCTCCAGAATAGATCACATATTGAGTCACAAATCAGATCTCAACTATAAAAGATTGGGATTATTTCCTGCATATTTTCAGATCACAATTCTTTGAAACCGGAACTCAATCGCAAGAAGAACTTTGAAAGGAACATAAACACTTGGAGGTTGAAGAGAATCCCACAAAAGAATGAACGGGTTGACCAGGAAATTAAAGGAGAAATTGAAAAATTCATGGAAGATAATGAAAATGAAAACACAACTGTTCAAAATCTTTGGGATATAGCAAAGGCGGTCCTAAGAAGGAAGTGCATCACAATACAAGCCTCTCTCAAAAAATTAGAAAAATATCAAATACACAAGCTAAACTTACACCTAAAGGAGCTGAAGAAAGAACAGCAAATAAAGCCAAGCAGGAGAAGAGATGTAATAATGATTAGAGCAAAAATCAATGAAATAGAAACCAGAACAGCAGAACAGATTAACAAAACTAGAAGCTGGCTCTTTGAAAGAATTAATAAGGTCAATAAACCCCTCACCAGATTTATTAAAAGGAAAAGAGAAAGGATTCAAATTAATAAAATTGTGAATGAAAGAGGAGTAATCGTGACTAACACCAAGGAAATACAATTTTAAGAACATATTACAAGAAACTACATGCAAACAAACAAGGCAATCTGGAAGAAATGGATGCATTCCTAGAGATGTATAAACTACCAAAGCTGAAACAGGAAGAAACAGAAAATCTGAACAGACCAATAACCAGTAAGGAAATTGAAGCAGGAACCAAAAACCTCCCCAAAAAACAGGAGTCCAGGGCCAGATGGTTTCCCAGGGGAATTCTACCAAACATTTAAAGAAGAAATAATACCTATTCTACTGAAGCTGTTTCAAGAAAGAAAGAAAGAAAGAAAGAAAGAAAGAAAGAAAGAAAGAAAGGAAGGAAGGAAGGAAGGAAGGAAGGAAGGAAGGAAGGAAGGAAGGAAGGAAGGAAGGAAGAAAGAAAGAAAGAAAGAAAGAAAGAAAGAAAGAAAGAAAGAAAGAAAACTTACAAATTCATTCTATGAAGCCAGCATTATCTTGATCCCAAAATTAGACAAAGATCCTATCAAAAAGAATTACTGACTGATATTCCTGATGAACATGGATGCCAAAATACTCACCAAGATACTAGCCAATAGGACCCAACAGCATATTAAAAGGATTCGCCAAGACCAAGTGGGATTTATTCCTGGACTGCAAGGGTGGTTCAACATTCACAAATCAATCAACATGACAGATCACATTAATAAAAGAAAGGACAAGAACCATATGATCCTCTCAATTGATGCAGGAAAATCATTTGACAAAATACAGCATCCTTTCTTGATTAAAACTCTCCATAGTGTAGGGATAGAGGGAATATATCTCATTATCATAAAAGCTATCTATGAAAAGGCCACAGTGAATATCATTCTCAATGGGGAAAAACGAGAGCTTTTCCCTTAAGATCAGGAACACAGTAAGGATGCCCACTGTCATCTTTGTTGTTCAACATAGTATGAGAAGTCCTAGCCTCAGCAATCAGACAACAAAAAGAAATAAAAGGTATTCAAATTGGCAAATAAGAACTCAAACTCTCACTCTTCACAGATTACATGATATTTTATGTGGAAAACCCAAAGACTCCACCCCAAAGTATCTAGAACACATATAGCAATTCAGCAATGTTGGAGGATATAAAATCAGTGCACCAAAATCAGTTATACACTAACAATGAGACAAAAGAAAGAGAAATTAAGGAATCAATTCCATTTACAATTGCACCAAAACCCATAAGACACCTAGGAATACCTAACCAAAGTATTCAAGGATCTGCACTCTAAAAACTACAGAACACTTGTGAAAGAAATTGAGGAAGACACAAAGAAATGGAAAACTGTTCCATGCACATGGATTAGAAGAATAAATATTGTTAAAATGTCTATGATACCCAGAGCAATCTACATATTCAATGAAATTCCTATCAAAACTACTATCAACATTTTTTACAGAGCTAGAACAAATAATCCTAAAATTTGTATGGAACCAGAAAAGACCTTGAATAGCCAAAGGAATGTTGAAAAAGAAAACCAAAGTTTTCACAGTCCCAGACTTCAAACTCTATTCCAAAGCTGTAATCATCAAGACAGCATGGTACTGGCACAAAAACAGACACAAAGATCAGTGGAACAGAATAGAGAACTCAGAAATGAACCCTTAGCTCTATGGTCAACCAGTCTTTGACAAGGCAAGAAAGAATATCCAATGAAAAAAAAGAAAGTCTCTTCAATAAATGGTATTGGGAAATTGGACAGTCACATGCAGAAGAATGAAACTGGATCTTTTTCTTACACCACACAAAAAGATAAACTCAAAATGGATGAAAGACCTAATTATGAGATGAAATTCATCAAAATCCTAGAGGAGAAAACAGGTAGCAACTTCTTTGATCTCAGCCACAGCAATATATTGCTAGACAGATCTCCAAAGGCAAGGGAAACAAAAGCAAAAATGAACTATCAGGACTTCGTCAAGATAAAAGTCTTCTGCACAGCAAAGGAAACAGTCAACAAAATTAAAAGGCAACCTACAAAATGGGAGAAGACATTTGCAAAGGACATATCAGATAAAGGGCTAGTGCCCAAAATCTATGAAGAACTTATCAAACTCAACACCCAAAAAACAAAGAATCCAGTCAAGAAATGGGCAGAAGACATAAACAGATGTTTCTCCAAAGAAGACCTCATGAAAAGACTCTCCTTATCACTTGGCATCAGGGAAATACAAATCAAAATCACAATGAGATACCATCTTAAACCAGTCAGAATGGCTAAAATTAACAAGATAGGAAATAGCAAATGTTGGCAAGGATGCAGAGAAAGGGGAACACTCTTCCACTGTTGGTGGTAATGCAAGCTGGTACAACCACTCTGGAAAACGGTAGGGAGGTTCCTCAAGAAGTTAAAAATAGAGCTACCCTAGGACCTAGCAATTGTACTACTAGGTATTCACCCCAAAGATATAAGTGTAGTGATCTGAAGGGGCACCTACACTCCAATGTTCATAGCAGCAACCTGTGGAAAGAGCTGAAATGTCCATTGACAGATGAATAGATAAAGAAAATGTGATATAAAAAAAAAAGAAAAAGAAAATGTGGTATATAAAAGCAGGAAAAAAAATCCAGTGGAAAAAAGTCTCTCCAATAAGTGGTGCTGGGAAAATGTGACAGCTATGTATAAAAGAATGAAACTGGACCATTCTCTTACACCATACACAAAGATAAACTCAAAATGGATGAAAGAGGGACGCCTGGGTGGCTCAGTGGGTTAAAGCCTCTGCCTTCGACTCGGGTCATGATCTCGGGGTCCTGGGATCGAGCCCCGCATTGGGCTCTCTGCTCAGCGGGGAGTCTGCTTCCCCCTCTCTCTCTGCCTGCCTCTCTGCCTACTTGTGTTCTGTCTGTCAAATAAATAAATAAAATCTTTTAAAAAAAAATGGATGAAAGACCTCAATGTGAGACAGGAATCCATCAAAATCCTAGAGGAGATCCTAGGCAGTAACCTCTTCAACATTGGCCACAGCAACTTCTTTCAAGACACATCTCCAAAGGCAAGGGAAACAAAAAGTGAAAATGAACTTTTGGGACTTCATCAAGATAAAAAGCTTCTGCACAGCAAGGGAAACAGTCAACAAAACAAAGAGGCAACCCACGGAATGGGAGAAGATATTGGCAAATGACACTACAGACAAAGGGCTGATATCCAAGATCTAAAAAGCACTTCTCAAACTCAACACAAAAAACAGATAATCGAGTCAAAAAATGGGCAGAAGACACGAACAGACATTTTTCCAAAAAAGACATATAAATGGCTAACAGGCACATGAAAAAGTGTTCAACATCACTAGCCATCAGGGAAATTCAAGTCAAAACCACTTTGAGATACCACCTTACGCCAGTTAGAATGGCAAAGATTAACAAGCCAGGAAACAACAAATGTTAGAGACGATGTGAGGAAAGGGGGAACCTTTTACACTGTCGATGGGAATGGGGTCTTCCCCAGGAAGACCCAGAGGACACTCTCTTCCTACAAAAACTTTCAATCATACATTTCTTCAGTTAAAAAAAAAAAATCAATAGCCTCTATTGTAGATAGGAAGTAATGCCACTGTGGAACTAGTAAAATAGAGATGACAGGATTCTGGAATGACAGAAACCACATGGTGGACATAATGGTGGGCAAGTGTCCAGTGACAACCAGGTGGCTTAATCCACAGGAATCTACGGCAATAGCAAATAGACAGTGGTATTTCTGAGGCAAAAAATTACGAGTAGTCAACTTGAGTGTTACTTGACTCATATAGCAAAAACAAACAAAAACCCTAAGAGTTGACACCAGCTGCCACAGCGTAAATTTTTCAATCCCACACCAGTTTCCATATATAAGCCACTTAGTTGTCAAGAAAGTACTCTGCCATGACAACTCACGCATATATGATATTCATTTCCCCCGTCTTTCTCCCAAAAGAACTGTGGCCACTTATCAGAGTCTGGTAATTGAGAAAAGGAGAGTAACCAAAGCTTTGAAAGGCAACTAAATACAGCATCTGAACCAACATGGAAACCAGGGTCCCAAAATACCATATGGCCTCTCATTCAGAGCAAGAACTTATCAAGGTCATATGATATTTGTAGCCCTCGCCAGGTTCATCTCCTAGGGAATATATGGTTAGTTCTATGGCCACACTTTGGCCATAAGTGTGATGAGTATATTCCAAATTGACAGGACCCTTATGTGGCTTCCCTGTCCAGTGAAGTAATAGCCATTTTGTTAAGAAGGTCCAAGTAGAAGTTCCTCTACTCCGACCTCTCTGTTCTCTATTCTGGTCCCTCTCTGACCAAGAATATAAATCAAAGGCAAAACTTAATATCAGGATAAATTAAAGAGATTGGCATCACCACACATAAAGGATGCAAAGAGGTGGTTGTCACCATATCCCTATGCAATTTACTTATACGGCCCCTAGAGAAATCAGAAGGATTAAGCAAATGACAATACCCTGCTGTAAATTTAATTGAGTAGACTCAATTAAACCTACTGGTGAAATCTCCACTGGAACAGATTAATACAGCCTCTGGTACATGATGTAACAAATGCAATCTTTTAAACCCTAGCTGAAAGGAAGATCAAAAGCAATTTGGTTTCACACAAGGACAACAGCAACATCCCCCAGAGCATCGTTAACTCTTTGGTGTTCTGACATAGTAATATTGCAAGACAAGACAGCATGACCCTAAATTTAAGGCACTGTTTTGTCTCAAAGCATCCCTTAGAAAAAAAGGAAGTTGCCGTCATTCAACTTCTTACGAAACCCCTCATATTACCTGGTACTCTTCCAATGACTTTATTTGAATAACAAAGTATTGCTTAGAAAAGATGCAAGAGCCAGAAGAGAGCCAATTAATGCTGGTTTTGGATGGCCACAAGTCAACTGATTGGATAAGCTTAAAAAAAAGCAACAAAAAGCAAAAATAGCATCTTTTTAAACCCTTTTAATAATTACAATTATAATATATAATAGTTATATACATATATTTAACCTATCATTTTTCACTAGAATGTAAGCTCCAAGAAAACAGGAACTTTGTTCACCTCCATATTCCTGCACCCAGAACAGTGCCCAGCACATAGAAAATAAGAAATATTTGAGGAATGAATAAATAAATTCTTGGAGTCATGAACTCAAAACTGCAAACCTTGGAAGTTGATGACCTTCTAAAGATCATTTTAAAAACAAAAGAAATGATGGGGTGCCTGTGTGGCTCAGTCAGTTAATCAGCCAACTGTTGATTTCTGCTCAGGTCATGATCTCAGGGTCCTGAGATTGAGCCCTGCCTCAGGCTCCACTTGCACTTGGCAGTGAGTCTGCTTCTCTCTCTTTTTCCTTCTCCCTGGACTCCTCCTCCCCCAACTCATGTTCATGAGTGCTCTCTTTCTTTCTAAAATAAATGACTACACCTTCTTTAAAAAAACACACACAAAAGAAATGGAAACTTGTTTTGGACAAAAACTGTTTGTGAATGTTCATAACAGATTTATTATAAAAGCTATATTTTGGAAATGACCCAGATGTCCTTCAATGGATAAATGGCTAAATAAATCCATACTATACAGTACAACTTGACAGTAAAAAGGGACGAAATGTTGATACAGATGATAGTTTCGATGAATTTCAAGGGAATTATGCTGAGTGAAAAAAAGCCAACCCCAAAAGTTTATATATGTATGATTCCATTTATGTAACATTCTTGAAGTAACACGTTTTGGAAATAGAGAGTAGATTAGTGGTTGCCAGAGGTTAGGAATAGGGAATGGGTGTGGGAGGTGGGCGTCGCTATAAAAGAACAACCAGAAAGATTCTTGTGGTGACCAAACTGTCCTATAGTTTGACTGTGATGGTAGACACACAAACTTAAATATGTAATAAAATTATATAGAGGTAAACACACATACACACATGAGTACATGCAAAACTGGGGAGATATGAGTAAGTTCAGTAGATTTTATCAGTGTCAATTTTCTGATTATAATATTATGCTATAGTTTTACAAAATGTTACTATTTTGGAGGAAACAAAATGTTACTATTTTGGAGGGTAAAGCACACAGGATCCTTTTGTATCATTTCTTAAAACTGTGTGCAACTGTACAATTATCCCGAAATGAGAGAGGACTTCAACTACTCCATTTTGGCCTCAGTTTGTACTTTCCAAATGATTAAGCTCTTCTTTCCAGCTTATCTCTTAACTCAGGCAAAGCATCCAGGCAATGGGAGCCAAAATGTCCCCTCAAGCAATATGGACTGCCCAGAGCCAGGAAGACCCCTAGCGACTGACCCCAAGACAATGACCAACCTGACCTGCACTGCCCACCTGCACGTACCCACCAACTTTTCCCCCACATTTTCCTTATATAAACCTGGAAATATTTTCAGCACTTTGGAGACAATCTTTGCGATGTCAGTCTGCTGTCTTCCTGGTGTTGGCCTCACTGAAATAAACTCCTTTCTGGTTTCACCACCACTCTTCTTTCTGCCTTTGGATTTTGTCATACACAAGTGGCCAAACCTGGTCTATTTGGGACCCCTGAAGCCAGGTGCTCTTGCATTCTTGGGCCCTGCTACAAATTTTTTTTTAAAAAAAATTAATAGAAAACAATATAACAAGTAGTCAGATGGTGGAAATTACAAAGAGGTAAAGGACCATGAGCCATACCAGTATGTGAATGAAAAACTGTAGCCTGGATAAAATTTCCAGGAACAACTTTATACTCAGATTCAAAAGTACTGTACCTCAAACAACATAATGAAAGTAAGATTATATGCTCCTGAAACCTGTGTTAGATAACTCAAAAAATTATTCTAGTTGATGACAATGCCACTTACAAAAAGTCTGAATAAAATTATTTCTTAAAGAGTGAGAAATGAATGAAATACTACTTTTGAGTCTAGTATATACAACTTAAAATGTCTAAAACCAAATAAACTATTACCGGTAGACATTTGACTATTTCATTTACTTTCTTAAAAACATACTGAAGTTTACATAACTTTTTTTTTTGGTGAAATGAGAAAATTACCTTACGTTCCAGATGGCCCATATATTTAAATGCGTGGAATATTATTTATGTGAAAAATTAGGTTCAAAGGAATTGTATGAGTGTTTATTACCACAAAGTATTAAAGTGGTAGAGCTAGGATTAGAACCCAGATCAGCTTGATTCTAGACATGGAAGGACTTGTGTGGGCCTTTAAGTACTCAACCTCCAAAACTTGATCATGATATTCTACAAATCATCCCTCAAAGACAACCCAAACTCACTTCCTCCTATCCATCTGTTGAGTAGCAATGCAGCCTGATTTCAGTTCTCTTAGTGTATTAACTTAGTGAGTTTTGAGCTGCTTTTCCATAGCTTTATACCTGTTTCCCATGCATATTTTATTTTGAGCTAAACAGCCTTTGAATATAGGGTTAAAAGTTTTGAAATATGTGTGAATTGTACATAAAATCATTAGTGTCCGATATGACTCAAAACAAACCAAACCTAACTGAAGAGCCTCCTCAATGTCTCCCTCTGGAGGCCCAATAAAGAATTTGATTCTTTGGTTTCATTGAAAGTAAAGACAATGTAATGTGTGGTACAGGATTAGGATTTACAGGCCAAACAATCTCTGTTGCAATTACTCAACTCTGTTGTTGTGGCACAAAAGCAGCCATAGACAACACATAAATGAATGAGTATAGCTGTGATTCAATAAGACTTATTTATTGATGTTGAAATTTGAAATCCATACTTTTTACTTGCTGTGAAACATTATTCTTTAAAAATTGTTTCAGTCACTTAAAAATAGAAATGCCATTTGTAGCTCACAGACCCTGTAATGGAGGATCATTGGAAGAAAGGCAGGCAGGGGTGCCTGGATGGCTCAGTGGGTAGAACCTCTGCCTTCGGCTCAGGTCATGATCTCAGGGTCCTGGGATCGAGCCCCACATCAGCTCTCTGCTCAGCGGGGAGCCTGCTTCTCCCTCTTTCTCTCTGCCTGCCTCTCTGCCTACTTGTGATCTCTCTCTCTCTGTCAAATAAATTAATAAAATCTTTAATGTCAAATAAATAAAATCAGCAAGAGAAAGAAAGAAAGAAAGAAAGAAAGAAAGAAAGAAAGAAAGAAAAAGAAAGAAAGAAAGAAAGAAAGAAAGGCAGTCCCAACAGAAATCTATCCTTAAAAGGAAAAAAACCTCATCCTGTTATTCTACACCACCCTGAAAGGAGCCCTCCACCCTTTCTCACGTAAAAAGCTCCCTGATAGGTAGGTGAGCATGCAGACAAAAATCTGATTGGGTGACAGGCACAGGGAGGGTTAAGCAGATTAAAACACCCTGCCAACAATCTCATAAAAACCCCTAGACTTAGAAACTCCAACAGCAACTCTCTAGGGTCCCCTCACACTTGGGGAGCTTTGTACTATCCCTCAATGAACTTTGCTTTGCTGCCCACCCCTCTTTGTTTGATCTACCTCCTCATTCTTCAAAGCTGAATGAACAAGAACCGTGGGCACCAAAGGAAAAAATACTGAAGCACATGTAAAAACAGGTGGGAAACCAAACTGGCGTCTAGGCATAGTTTGTTAGCCATTAATGCAGGAAAAAGAACCCTGGACTTGGGATCAGAAGCCCTGATTTAGAGAACTGTTGTTGTCACTTGTGCAACATGTGACATCAGACAAATCAAGTGAGTTTAGATAAACTCTTGGGGTCTTGATTTACTAACCTATAAAATAAACCATCAGATTAGATTAACCTTAAAAACCATTTCAGCTTTAAAAACCCTATATTGTTTCAAGCAATATGGTGGACTAGATGAACTAAAAATGCCCCTAAATGCAAAAATACATTAAATTACTGAATAAAATAAAATATTTTTTAAAAACTATGAGCTAGCAAGAGCATAAGGGAATTCCTCAGAGGTTAGAAAGGTACAAACTTCTAGTTCTAAGATAAATAAGTACTAGAGATGAATTGTACAGCATGATGATTATAACTAACTGCTATATAATAGATACATAACTATATATAATATATACAACATATAACTGCTTATAATATATAGGAAAGTTATTAAGAGAGCAAATCCTGGGGTGCCCGGATGGCTCAGTCTGTTGAGCAGCCAACTCTTGGTTTTGGCTCAGGTCATGGTCTCAGGGTCATGAGATCAAGCCCCACATCAGGTCCTGTGCTCAGCAGGGACTCTGCTTGGAATTCTCTTCCTGTCCCTCCGCCCCCACTCCCTAAAATAAATTTTAAAAAGAGAGAGAGAGAGACTGTTTCCTTCACTGTGAACAAATAAAATAAACATATTTGGGGGGAATAAAGAGAGAGAGAGAGCAAATCCCCTGAGTTCTCATTAAAAAGAGAAAATTTTTCTTTTTTTTCTTTTTTCTTTTTATTGTATCTATGTGAGAATATGGATGTTAGCTGAACCTATTGCAGTAATCATTTCACAATATTTGTAAATCAAACCATCACGCTGTAAACCTTAAACATCACAGTGAATTATGTTAATTATTTCTCAGTAAAACTGAGGGGAAATTGTTGTATTTAGGTTTGTTTAGCCTGTGTTATTAAATATTCCCAGAGGTATTAATTCCCCAAAACTATCAGTATTAGTGATAAAAATAACTTTATAAGATCCAACAAAACAAATGTTATGTATTAAAGTATATCAACCCAGGAGCTCCTGGGTGGCTCAGTGGGTTAAAGCCCCTGCCTTTGGCTCAGGTCATGATCTCAGGGTCCTGGGATTGAGCCCCGCATCAGGCTCTCTGCTCAGCAGGGAGCTTCTCCCTCTCTCTGCCTGCCTCTATGCCTACTTGTGATCTCTCTCTCTCTCGGTCAAATAAATAAATAAAATCTTTAAATAATAAATAAATAAATAAAGTATATCAACCCAGCAGTTTGATTTTTACTTCAAGATAATTTCATGAGGAAGAAATTGCAAATAATATTGACATACCTCAATTACCAGAAGATTTATATGTGAAAGGGGAATACTTAGTCATTTTATTTGATGTAGAAACATTTAATATTAAATTGCTTTAAGTTGCTTTAATATTAATGCTTTAATCTTTGTATTATCCTAATAATATCACCTTTTTTAGAAAATAAAAAGTGTTTGTGTAAAGTGAAATTAACTCAAAGTTTTGTTACTCAAGGAAGATTAGCAAATTTTCATCTGCCAAAAATATATTAGATGAATTTTTTTAACACCAGAACTTGCTGATATTTAAGATCCTTTATTTTGCCTGTCTTCTCAATCTAGCAACCTGTTTTGTATTACTTGTACCTTATGAAAAATAAGAGTGAATACCAGATGACATTCTTCATCTATTTTTAGTACTTATCTTGGTATTCTCAACATACAGCCATACTAACACCAATTATAAAACAATGTATAAGATGAATGACAAGCTTCAGAGGAAAAAAATTTTTTTAAAGATTTTATTTATTTATTTGACAGAGAGAGACACAGTGAGAGAGGGTACACAAGCAGGAGGAGGGAAAGAGGGAGAAGCAGGCTTCCTGTGGAGCAGGGAGCCCGATGCGGGGCTCGATCGCAGGACCCTGGGATCACGACCCGAGCCAAAGGCCGACGCTTAACAACTGAGCCACCCAGGCGCCCCCAGAGGAAATTTTTTTGTAAAAGAAACATATGGGCAATTCAGATAAGTACATATTTTCTATGTATATTAGCATTCTAGCTAATAAATATAAAAAATACTCCCCTGCACTACTAAAAAAATGGACAAAAACTAAAATAACAATGAGACACTGCTATTCACCTGTTTTATTGGCAAAAGTTAAAAATTCCCATCATCACCACATGGACCTCATAGATATATACAGAACATTACACCCTAAAACAACAGAATACTCATTCTTCTTGAGCACACATGGAACTTTCTCCAGAATAGACCACATACTGGGCCACAAATCAGGTCTCAACCAATACCAAAAGATAGAGATGATTCTCTGCATTTTCTCAGACCACAATGCTTTAAAACTGGAACTCAATCACAAGAAAAAGTTCAGAAGAAATTCAAACACTTGGAGACTAAAGACCAATATGCTCAAAAATGCAGGGATCAACCAGCAAATCAAAGATGAACTTAAACAATTCATGGAGACCAATGAGAATAAAGACACATCGATCCAAAACCTATGGGATACGGCAAAGGCTGTCCTTAGGGGGAAATACACAGCCATCCAAGCTTCACTCAAAAACATTGAAAAATACCAAATACACCAGCTCTCTTTACACCTTAAAGAACTGGAAAATCAACAACAAATCAAGCCAACCCCACACACAAGAAGGGAAATAATCAAGATTAGAGCAGAGATCAATGAGTTAGAAACTAAA
>JAPYYJ010000778.1:0-14938 GCA_028533885.1 Nasua narica
GATGATTGTTTCTATTTCCTTTGGATTAGACGTGATCTCTCCCCTTTCATTCATAATTTTGTTAATTAAGGTCCTCTTTCTTTTCTTCTGGATGAGTTTGGCTAGTGGCTTACCGATCATATTGATTCTTTCAAAAATCCAACTTCTGGATTCATTGGTGCGTTCTACTGTTTCTTTAGTTTCTATGGAAGAGCCTTTCAATTTCTGGCCTGCAAGGAAAAGTTTCAGCTGCCAAAATTCTGAAAATTGAGCTGGGGAAGATGACTGGAACTTTTAGTACTTGCTCTTTGGTGTGCATGGGTTCCCTTAATCATCTTCTTTTCTTTTTTCTAAGATTATATTTATTTATTTGACAGAGACAGAGAGAGGGAACACAAGGAGGGGGAATGAGAAAGGGAGAAACAGGCCAGGAGCCTGATGCGGGGCTTGATCCCAGGATCCTGGGATCATGACCTGAGCCAAAGGCAGATGCTTAACAACTGAGCCACCGAGCGCCCAGTCATCCTGTTTTCAATCAGATTACCCCAACCTTCCACTTTGTCTTGGGTTCTCTCATTCAAAGATCCTCTGACCCTCTTCAGAAAATAAACCTCCAGGCTACTGCTGAGGTGGGAACAGAGCATCTGCTGAATGGAGGGAGCTGGTATAGGGATCCAAGGACCTCTCTGCTATCAAATGACTCCCATCATCAGTCCCCCTTATTCTGGCCTCTTCCCTTCCTCTCCAGTGTCTCCTGCTGTCCTTCCTTGTGGCTTTTGGTTTCTGTGGTATGAGCTGTATTGGCTGTGAACTTTCTCCATTGCTCGGTTTCAGCCGCTAAGTGAGGTACTATTATCAGCTCTGCAGCTTCCAAAATCTTACTGCTTTTGTCTCTTCTGCTCTTCCTGCGGTATGGATTTTTTAAAATCCCCTTCAATCTGTGTTGTGAACTTTGGGTGGGAGCCAAACGAGATCTCTGGGCTCAGTCCTCCGTTTTAACCCAGAAACGTCCTTCCTTTTCTGGAGGAGTAGCTTTCAGAGTTAGTTTCAGTCCTCTAATTAGATAGATTGATTACTTGCTCCTCGTTCTTTCCATATTGCCCCTCGTCCTGAGTTATTTGGATGTACCTTTTGGCTGCATTTCTTCATCGAGTTGTTTTCTAAGCAAGAGTTTACTGGCAGTTGGGCCAAGAGGTAACTTGGGGTAGGTGGGGTGAAGGCAGATACTGTCTGCTAGGCAAACATAGCTTTAAAAAAAATCCTTTTCGGGTGCTTGGGTGGCTCAGTTGGTTAAGCGACTGCCTTCGGCTCAGGTCAAGATCCCGGAGTCCAGGGATCGAGTCCCACATCGGGCTCCCAGCTCCATGGGGAGTCCGCTTCTCATTCTGACCTTCTCCCCTCTCATGCTCTCTCTCACTCTCTCTTTCCTAATAAATAAATAAATAAAATCTTTAAAAAAAATCCTTTTCTAACCCAATTGCCAGCCTGAAGTGCCTGCCCCCCTTTTTAAAATATTTATTTATTTGAAAGAGAGAGAGAGAGAGAGAGAGAGAGAGAAAGCATGGGAGGTGGGGGAGGGGCAGAGGGGAGACAGAATCTCAAGCAGATGTCCTGCCAAGCATGGAGCCTGATGCTGCCTTAGTCTCATGGCCCTGAGATCACAACCTGAGCTGAAATCAAGAGTCGGAGGCTCACCGACTGAGCCAGCCAGGTGCCCCTGAAACCCTTCGTTTTAGAACTTCTAGAGCTACCACTGCTCCTAGGTTTTAGCATCCTTAGATCTTTGCCAGTTTGTGAATGCCAATCGGTTGCCCTTATGTTCAGCTCTTCGCTTCCTAGTTTTGTGGCCTTGGTTAACTTACTTCACCGTTGGGGACCTTGGTTTCTAGTTTGTAAAATGGAGGCCATGATGCCTCAGAAGGTTGTCGGGAGAGGCAATACCAGGACTGTCTGTTCAACACGCCCTTTCTCTGCCCTCCCCTACTTTCCCAGCCTTCCCTTCCTTTTCCTCAAATGGACATAAATGATCCTTTGCTGCCCCAGCATCCCAAAAACGTAGCGGTCTGAGACCCCGGTTCTTGGAAAGTTTGACAACAGGTGGAAACAAGCCTTGATCCCCAGGCAGCTCAAAGCCAGGCTGGCTTTTCCTTGAGGCTCAGGTGCTGAGCGCTCCTCCGTGGGCCCTGGCTGGGACAGCAGGGGCTGTCACCTTCCTGCTCTGGCAGCTGCTCGCCTCACAGGTAATATCAGCCCCAAGACAGGAGGTAACCTTCACTGCAGGGCTTTAGCTGGCAAAGGACTGGCTCAAAATGGTAGCTTCCACCAGGGGAGAAAGGATGAGGCCCGGTCACCTCTAATCTCCATGAGAGGATGTTCATGCTCCAGCACCTTTCCGTGGACCGGCCGTTTGACATTTCTCGTGAGAGACTTGCTCACAATCAAGTGTGCTGCTGCTTTCTGAGCGTAAAACGGCAAGTGCGAGACAGGTCTGCTCCTTCCCCCGCTCCTGTCAGGTGGGCTGTGAATGAGCGTTGGAAGGACCTGGGGGAGGGCGGGGAAGAAGCCTGCCGTGCCTGAAGGCGTGCTTGCAGAGAAAAGGCATGAAGCAGCGAATCCCAATGTTGAATCCACTCAAGCGAGCCGCCCCCGTGCTTAGTTCAGGATTCTAGCTCTTGTGACAACGAGAACGTAAGAGAACGTAAGATACGGAAGACTGGCTTAAACCGTGGCATCTGCTGCCAACCGAAAATTAGTTATAGGTGTATTAATTACAGGGCGTCATTAAAACGGATTCAGTGGATGTACGTGCAGAGGCAGGGGGAGAGGTTTACTTTTGTCAAGGCACAGAGCGACGTGCACAGTGCGACCATTTTATGGGGAACTGATCACGCGCGTGGAGGATGTTTGTCAGCGTTTACCATGGTTGTCTCTGGTGGCCTCTCGGGGACTTGGGGCTTTTCTGTTTCAATTAGTTACAGCGGGCGTATGTGATTTCAGAACCACAAGCTATGTTCATTTAAAGGAAAAGCAGACTCTTTGCACTCTTTCCTGATGACCTCATTCACTTGCACCATGTGCAGTTTTCACAACTGGGACAATGACGGGATTTTCCTCACAGGTTGTTTGTTGTGAGGACGAAATAACATGAAAGCACAGACTCATTGCTCAGTTGAACCTGCTGGCCGAACCAGCTTTAAACAGAAGCGGACTGGGGGCGGAGGGGTGAGAGGGGCCGAGTCGCTGACTCGCGTTCCAGTACTCGCTCCGTTGCACCGCAGACCCGGGCTGCCGTGCCGGGCGGCTTGGGCACTTTCATATTCCCGTGAGTGTGACCCAGACGCGCGGCGGGGCGGCCCGGAGGTGAAGACACCAGCCGGTGTCGTCCTTTGTCACTCCCCTTTGGGCGAGCACTGCCTCGTCAAGCACGGCGAGGGCCCGAGGCAGAGCGCAGCCCTGTGGGGCTCGCCGGATGGCAGCTCCAGCCGGTGGAGTTTTCCAGGGGGACAAGAAGGGTATTCTAGGCTTGTGAGGCAGCAGAAGTGCAACAATGTTGCGTATTTGGACATAAAAAAGCAGCCAGTTTGTTAGTTCTAAAGGGCATGAATTTGTTGATGTTAAAGTCAGTTTCTTTGAAGAATCTGTAAACTTAGTTTTTGAAACTGCCTGCCCAGAAGGAAACGGAAATGCATCGCTGGCCTATGCAACTCTAACACACAGAAGTGTGGATCTCCCCACTCCCCCGCTGCAAGGCTGCCGGCAGCCACCAGCACACACAGGGGACACTGGAGTCCATACTGCTACTGGACAGTGTCCTGGGAAGCCCTCCGAATTACAGTGATGTTTTAATTTTATATTTTTTAAAGATTCTATTTACTTGAGAGAGACCATGAGCAGAGGAGAGGAGCAGAGGGAGAGGGAGAAGCAGGCTCTCCGCTGAGCAGGAAGCCTGATGCGGGGCTCGATCCCAGAACCCAGAGGTCACGACCCGAGCTGAAGTCAGACGCTTCATCAACTGAGCCACCCAGGCGCCACTATAGTGATATTTTAAAATGCTTTTTGCTGTTCCAGTCTCAGCTAGTCCCTTGTCCCTCCAGGCATGGATCTTACAATCTGCAACCCTAGATTTAGATGAATGTGATAGAAGGACCAACTAGAGGATGGGAGAAAAGGCCTCAGAGCACCAGCGGTATTATTTTTCTGACTAGGTTCTAGCAAAATTTAGAGATTCTAGCAAAAAGCCACATTCTATTCCAACAGATAAATTCCCTTTTTAAAATGGGCCAAAATATGTCACTGTAATATGTTAGCTGTAATAACAGCTCATACTGGCAATGCTTTTTTGAACAGACTGTGTACTAAGAGCCTCGCATACATGAACTCATTTAATCCGCACAATTACCACAGGAGGGAGTTCCTGTCATCTTCGGGAACTTGCTGAGAAGCAGAAGTTTAAGTGCCCAAGGTCACACTTCTGTCAAGTAGCCCCTTCACTAGAGTAACAACTGTTTATATATAAGCGAATGTCACCGTTATGCGTGGTCTCTCTGGTGTAACTACATCTGATCCTCGCACTTGCCCTAGGAGCTGGGTGTTTATCTCCCATTAGAAGGGGAATCGTGGGGGACCCGGGTGGCTCAGTCTCAGGTTGTGATCTCAGGGTCATGAGTTTGAGCCCCACGTTGGGCTCTGTGCTTGATTCAGAGTCTGCTTAAAACTTGTTCTCCCTCTCACTCTCCCCTGCCCCCTGGCACTCTCTCTCAAATAAATAAGTAAATAAATCTTTAAATGCAGCTCAAAAGTTGAAGGGGGCACCCCCAGAGCCTCAGGGTTTTCAGAACCAAGGTCTTGAGCTCTTTCTTAAACTCAGGGGTATGTGAGTTCTTTAGGAACAAATTGTGTTTTCAATTAGATGGTAATCTCTAAAACAGGTGCGCACACACACACCTTTGGAAATAGAAATTTGCAATCTGAAGCTATTTTCCTAGAACAGGTTTTAGTTCTTAAGTTGTACTTTTCGGTTATTCCTTTGAGTTAGTAGAAATCTTTCCATTAAAGGGACCTGATCCACTCCCAACTTTTAGAAACCGTAGCTTTACCAGGCCCCTTCACTTGGTGATAACCTATTTTTAAAATCTATTTTCTATTCGGATTTCAGTCTGTTTTTGATATGACTCATGACTTAATAAAAACAAATAAAAAAAAAACAACAACCCCAAATCTCCAGGTGAGTTAACAAGGTGAACTAAAAGCAGAGCTATGTGACTAGGCTTGAGGTGGCTACTAAGGTTTGTTCAATAGAGATCCGAAGCACAAGCTTTAAAGCTTCCGCGCCGAGGCTGGCAGGTCGCGCCCCGCTGAGCCTTCTCAGGAGGCAGCCCGTGGGACCGAGGGGCACACGTCTTGGTGAGGGCCAGGCCGGCCAGGCTGTGGAGGTACCAAGCACCGCACACACCAAGAAAAGCTTTGGGCAGTCGGAAGAGCAGCTGAAGCTTCTCGTGGCAGGAGAGGCTGCAGGAGTTCTGCCTGCTCGCCTGCTCTCCCACGTAGCTTTAAACGTTCTGCAGCTTTTGCACAAGCTTAGGAGACTTGCTCCGAAGAAGGCTGAGGATGAGCTAGAAAGAAAGAGGTATTTTCCTGAGCCCTGAGATGAAAATCCAGATGAGACACTGGCTGATAGCCACTGGAAAAGGGCACGTCCCTAGGGAATTTTGTTTTAAAATCTTGCCCTAAGTTACTACTTTGAAATAAGCATTTTTACGATTTTACAAGGGAGTTGTTTGTACGTTACCCGTGCGGATCCCTTTAGGGCAGCGGGACACTGAGGATGAGCAACCGGGGGCCCAGAAGCCTCGGCCACACTGCAAGCAGAGGTGAGGCCGGGCCAGTGCGTGCTCCGTTCCTTCGCCCCGTTACCTGTGCTAACAGCTAGTGTGAGGCATGCACTGTGAGTTTAGTAGTTTCATTTTTAAAGGAAAAACAAGCACAACTGAGAAGTAGCTAAATTACACAGCGCGCCCCTGAGAATGCCTGGGCCGAGCGCCGTGTGGCCCCCGAATGAAACAGCACGCAGCAGCCAGGAGGAAGTCAGCGGCGACACGGATTCACAGCAAATGTCACTACGTGTGTAACAGGCAGAGGAGAAACATCTTACATGATTCTTCTCTGTAGGCTGAAGATTTTATTTTTCGAACCTTCCAGGGGCATCAATTCCATTTACTAAACCTTTGTAAAATGCCACAGAAACCAGGGGGCAGAGGGGTAAGCCATGCGCTGAAGAACCAGCCCTCTCTGGGCGGAGTCTCCCTCGCACATCACCTGGAAGTTACAAAGAGGCAGTTCTAGAAATAAGACCCTTTGAAAAAGCCAATCTTTTCCCTATTTTTAGATTTGGACTCGTCCCACGTTTTTGCTTTCATAGGAGTCGAACCCTTAGCTTTCTTCAGTTAAAGCAAACCAAAACCCATCTTAAAGAATCAGGCCGCGGGAGACGGCTTCTGTGGAAGCGCGTCCGGGCTCAGGGCCACGCCGGCCGAAGCCAGGGCAGCTCAGACTCTGCCTGCTCAGGCCGGACAACAAGGGAAGCCAAGCGCTTTTCTGGGGAGAAGTGCTGTCCCCGCTGCTTTGTAGGGGTCAAGAGTGGGGGGAGTACAGACAAGACAAATTGTGAGCTAAAGGGGGCCTGTCGTAGATGGTGGACTCCCAAGGGAGGAAGGCTGGTTTCAAGCTGGAAACACTAACTGACAACTTGGGCTCCTGTCTCCCCGTCACACTGTTATTCCAAACATCAGCACAGGAATCGGTGATTTCCATTAAAACAAAAGCTCATTTTCTTATGCTGGAATGTGTATAAAATAAAAGGTCAAGGAAAAAGATCAAAGTCTGTTTTCCCATATTCCAATCTTTTTGTCCCTACAGTACATAAATAATCTACTCCTAAGTTTATTCCCCAAATGACAATAGCTAGTTTTGTTTCACGAATGACGGTGTCCAAATGAGTTAATTTGCTTTCGTCACTGTGCGTGAGTCAAAGTAGGTCAACTGCAGGCTTCATGCAGACTTTAGAAACTGGACACGTGACTTGAGAAGACGTAGGGGAGGGCGAGCGGGAGCTCTGAGCACCAGAAGCTCGGTGGGCTTGGTCAGCAGACGTCCGGCCTGGCCCTGAGAGCAGATTCCAGTCTCTGAGGCTGCAGGATGAGGTTGAAGCTCCTTGCTGGGGAGACAGCCTGGGTCCGTTTGTTTAGCTCAGCCTCTCTGTCGAGTATTCAAAATATCTTGAATTTTTATTTTCTGCCGGGGAGGAGACTGCATCAGGTGGGCTGGTGTGGCCATTACTTTAGTGTCTTTACCATGTACGGCCCTTGTAATCTGTAGCCAATCTTTCTGTAATAATTCCTGGTGCCGACGCCTGTGAAGCAGAAAACCGAAGTTAAGCAAAGTGTCTACGATGCATAACTTCAGTGAAACTCTCCAAGCCAGCAAATGCTCCCCTCTCCCACTCTCACTCACGGACCAAGCTCCAGTCCAGACTGAATCTCACCTTAACAAGTTTGGAACATTTTATCATTTTGAATTCAAGCCGCATTAAAATGCAGAAACCGTATTTCAGAGCCCTGCGTTTTTGGCAGTCCAGTAGACACCTCCCCGTGACAGGAGGCGGATCTGTGTGTGAGACGGCCACACTCTCAACGAACCCAAACAGTAGGACCATTTCCGGGAAGGTGCGAGAAGAGGCGTGGGAAATGGGGTCTCCATGGAGCGCCAAGAGGAAAAGGGCACTGAAGGAAAAGCTGTGCCTTAGCGTCCACGCTGCACTCCCACAGCATGAGCGATAATTTCAGCAAAATACCGGTCACATTAAATCAGTGCTACTCAAAGTTTTGTTGTCTTAACTGGCATATTTACCTTCATGTATGAGCGCTGTAAGTATAAGGAGTTTTTTTTTTTTAAAGATTTTATTTATTTAACACAGAAAGAGATATCACAAGTAGGCAGAGAGGCAGGCAGAGAGAGAGGGGGAAGCAGGCTCCCCGCTGAGCAGAGAGCCCAATGCGGGGCTCGATCCCAGGACCCTGAGATCATGACCTGAGCCAAAGGCAGAGGCTTTAACCCACTGAGCCACCCAGGTGCCCCAGAATGAGGAGTTTATACCAGTTTTAAGTTTGCATGCATTTAAACAACATAGCTGATTTAAGTCAATACGAAAGACCCATGGACTGATTTTCTTTAGGGAAACACTATCTTGAGTGATGTCCCTAAAATAAAAACAGTATTACACATAAGAAGCTGAGCTCCTGGGAGGATAGAGCATGGCATCTCAGGTGGTATCTCTAAGAGTGGTTAAGAGGATGGACTTTGGATCAGTTTGCTATGGGTTTGAGACCCGGACCCCTCATTGTATAGGTCTGTGGCCTGGGCTAGTTATGGAACTTCCCTGATTGTCTGTAATAACGTACTTAGGTTTTAAGGATGTCGAGTATTAAATGAGACAGTATATGAAATGTGATTAGTTGACAGTCTAAAAAAGGCGATTCCTCAGAAATACTGGCTGCTGCTGTTAATTCTTTGAAAGCTTTTTATGACCCGGTACCTGCTTATATTTCTAGCTTCATCTCTTGCTACAACTCTCTCCCTAACATTATGCTTCAGTCTTGGTGAATTTAAAAATTTTTCCAAGCTCTCTGCATGTCTGGCTCTTTCTCTAGCATCCAGGTCTTTTTGCTCATGCTGTTCCCTCTAGCAAATTAATTGAACCCAAGGAGGCAGGTAGTGGGAACTTCCATTTATAGGTCAGACGCCCAGGTAACAAGCTGGACTTGCTATGGGCATGAAGTGAAGACATTCTTGTGGGCCTGAGCCCTTAACCTGTGGGTCTGATGGGAACTCCAGGGATACAGTGTCGGAATAGAGCGAAATTACAGGACACCCAGCTGGTATTGCAGAATTGCTTGAGGTGTGGAAAACGGCTGCGTCTGGTGTCAGTGTAAGAATTCACAGAGCACTGTGTGCAATGTGAATGAAAACAACAGCGTGTTTCTTTACGGTGCTTTGCCCCCCACAGCTCTCCCCATGGTGGACTGTGTGCTGCTTGCCTCCCTATGTGGTGGAAGTTCTAGTTACCTTGTTTATCACTCTGTATTCCTAGTGCTGAGGATTGTGCCTGGAATCAAATAATTGCTAGCTCTTTCACATCTAGCCTAGTTCTTTAGCCTAAACATTTGCTGTTTAGGAAGAGGCCTTCCCACCATGTTTTGTTTCCCATCCTCTTCAAAATTTTTCAAGTGTTTAGAAAATGGAACTGAAGCTGGCAAAATGGAAGTCACAAAACTGACCTGTGAGACAGGTGGCTGGAGATTTCCCCTTTGAAGTCAAGGATTACTGATACTCCATCTCGCACAATTGCACCTTGTCTCTGTGTTCTAATCATTGTTCAACACTGTGGCTTAGGGTAGAGCAAGGGGAAAGCAAAAACACAGTACAGGCCAGGTGGCAGCTCAGATCCCCGGAATACAAGACAGCTGAAAACCCCGAGAGGGGCACAGCCTCTTCTAAAGTTCTGTATCTGTAAGCATATCCTATAACCCAGCGATTATACTCCTGAGTGATAAGAGAAATGAATGCTTACATCCAACAAAAGACATTTATAATACCCAAACAGGAAACATCCTAAATATCAATAGAATGGATAAATCATATTATCACCAAATAGAATACTACACAGCAATGAAAAAAGGACCTTTAGCTTATCTGTAAGAACACAGATGAGCCTCACAGACCTAACATATATGAAAGAAACCAGATATAAAAGGTTAACACAAGTTACCTGTTAACACAAAGTTCAGACAGAGATAAAACTAACTTTATGGTCCTGGAAGTCAGAGTACTGGTTATATCTGGAAGATGATATGGACTGAAAGAGGGAAGGAGAAAGTCTTCTGGAGTGCTGAAAATGTTCTAAATCTAGTAGTTATCATGGGAACACAATTTCATGTAAAAATTAAGTGGTGTGCTTAACACGTACTTTTTGCATAAAATAGCTCAATTAAAAAAAAAAAAAACTCCAGAAGGACACTCCATTTAA
This sequence comes from Nasua narica, assembly GCA_028533885.1. Classification (NCBI taxonomy): domain Eukaryota; kingdom Metazoa; phylum Chordata; class Mammalia; order Carnivora; family Procyonidae; genus Nasua; species Nasua narica. The sequence goes on from JAPYYJ010000778.1 coordinate 10,061, forward strand.
CAGATGTTTCAATGTATTTTGAGAGATCAATTTGTCCAGGGAATTCAGTGAAATAAGGCAGAATAAATAGGATGAGTGGCTCACCTCACACTGAACCCCCACTTGGACAAACCACCAGGAGACATACGTGCCCCTTCCACGAGGAAGCGAGAAATCGTAGAGCCCCTCTTCCTACGCTAGCTGCATTCCTTCCATACTGTCCTGCTGTTTTGGTAATCGTGCTGTGCTTTATTTTACTTGCATGTCCAGCTCCCCTCCTGGAATGTAAGCACTTTAAAGTCAATGACTTCCATCATCAGGGCTTAATAAGCGGCTGGCATATCATGAACATGCAATAAACGCTTGCAGATATATTGTACTGTATTCACAGTTATTAGGTTGTGCACAGAGAGAGAAATGTGCTCCTGGGGGATGACTTTAAAAAAAGAAAAAAAAACTGCCTCTGTGTTGTTAGGGGCCAGGCAGTAGGAATGACAATGTAAAAGGCATTAAGGGCAGGACTTCTTTATCAAGTTACAAATTTTCTACCTTGTTATCTTAAAGATTTAGAGGCAGCTTTTCAATTTATACTATTATATCTATCTAATAAAACTGCCCCCAATTTTTTTTTAGAAATATATTTTTTTCTAATTTCACAAAGCAGATGCCATTTTCCATGGACTTAATCCTCTATGGAGACTTTCAGATACATAAAAGTAAAGGTGAGAGCATATCGAAGCTCCACATACCCGTTACCTAGCTCCTTCAACAATGATGAGTTCACCCACCAGACTGCTAATGCTTCTAGCTTTCTACAAGGGGAAGTCCCAAAATACATCTGTTTCCTTCTGGTTCTGCTCAGCTTAGTCACTGGAGACGTGTTTTAATCGCCTTCTTTCAAATAAAGAGGATGGTATCTTCTTTACCATCAATTTGCAGACTGAAGCGGTCCCGTTGGCCGGAGGGCTTTCGTCCTGAGACCTGCTACACCCCGCACCTGTCCACCGCAACCAGCTGCAGAGGTGACCGAGGGCCTGAGAAGGGCCGGCCAGGCCTCCGGTAACTGCAGAAGTCCCCAATTTCCCAAGTATGCTGCTGAGAAGAGCGTTACAGGGGCACAACGAAGCCGTCCTCAGCCGTGATTCCCGGTGAGCACACGGGCTCCCTGAGCTCGCGCTCTCTGCCTGTATGCAGGGCACCGGCCCTAGGAGACATTACCAGCTTGAGAAGACGCATTCAGGCTTTGTGCTTTTTTGAAAGAAAGGTCTATTTTCAAGCTCCTATCCTTGTTTTAAGTAACATGCAGTAGCACTGAGACGGAAAATCTACTTCTGGATGTTCTGGGAAGTTGTAAGAATTTGGGGAAAAGAAGTCTGACCTCCAGTGGGTATTAACCAACTAAGCAAAAATACTCCTCATTTGTATTTCTAAGTGCCTCTCATTTCTTGAGAGAGCCCCCCCGCCCCTACGCCCACCCCCTGCCGTTTCTACGACGTGCAGACTAGACTGGCAAAAGCATTAGTGCTCTTAGCCAGCTTGAAGGGAACACACCGTCACCAGGCTGGGCACAGGTCACACCCTGCTCCCATCCCCGCTCCAGGCTGAGCAAGGCTCTAAACAGTCCTGTCACAGTAACTTTCCTCTTGTTATTCGGCCAACAAGCAATTACGCATCACAACTGCCGTCAGCCAGCTGCCCAGGCTGACGTGGGCAGGCTGTGTCACGGGCCTCTGCGTTAAAGCTGCTTCTGCCCTTGAGACGTGCAGTGGGCTGTGTGTGTAACTGAGTTCTCGAGTCTGCAAAGCCCTGGGCTGGGGAATGAGCAGGCCCTGCACCGACACACAGCAGCCCTGAGGGTGCCCGATGGCCAGTTGCCAGTAGAGCAGTAGGGACGGGGAGGAGTGGGGGTGGGCCAAATGACTGCTTCCTTCATCCTCCCAGTTCTGTAAGCCACAACCAGAAGTTACCTATATCATGGGGGCCTTTTTCCTACTCTCAGAGGCTGGATCAATGTTCTGTCTTCACCACTTTGCGGGCTCTGATGAAATGTGCTAGAGTGACACTCTGATTCAGTTTCGGCGACCAGCCTCTGTTGTTACCCTCCTGGCTTCCACCTCTTTTGGGAGAAGAACATAAACCTGGCTACTCTTGTGCAGCAACTTTACATAGAATGCGGCCCAGGACAGAGGTAAAGGCCTGGGACACCATGTACTCTGTTGGGGTGATGGGAAGAGGGAGCCGGTCGGCACTAGATGGAAGGCCTCGGCTCCCTTTCCTGTGATCTCCGGCTGGCTGGCCCAAGGCTGGCTGCTGATCCAGCCTCCTGGGAACCTAGCACCGAGGGGAAACCAGGGGCTACAGTATTTCTCTGATCCTTCTGTGCCAAATGTCTTCAAGCCTGAAGCCCCTCACAGTCGGTGAAAATGCCTCTGCTTTCTGACCCCCTCTCCTTTCTTTCTTTGAAAGATACACACCATTTAGCTTAAGTTTTGCATACTCTAAGTATTGAGGAAGGAAAGGAAATCAGAGTGTACCTACAGGCCGCTGCCTCAGCCCCTGGCTACATACAGGAGCAGCTTAATTACGTGTTGTTTAATGATCTTTAGTAGAGGTGGGGGGAATAAAAATCACAAAACGTTAAGATCAATGAAAGAGGAAAATGGAACAAATCTGTTAAATTCTACTCTGATTCCATTTTAGAAAACAAAGGGGGGAAGAAGTAAGCAAAAGGAGTAAACCAGTCAATGTGGTGCCTGAATTGGGTACAGAACAGCTCTTTGCTTCTCCATATTACTGCAGCCCTTTCCTTGTAAAAGGAAAAATCCTCCACCAAAGTAGAGGCTGAGAAAACTAAAAACACATTTTCCCTTTAAGAGACAAAATAAGTCAGGAGCAGGAGATGAGCCTATATCCCACTTAACTCCATTTCAAAACAAAGGAAGCAACAATTTTACAGCTGATTGAGTACAAAGTATAAAGCAAGAGAAGGAAGAACTTTCTAGAGCACTCAGAAATGCCAGGCATTGCATCTAGATACCTGACATACCAACTTAAACCCTTAACAAAGGGGAACCTGGATGGCTCAGGTCCTGATCTCAGGGTCCTGGGATCCAGCCTCACATCAGGCTCTGTGCTCAGCATGGAATCTGCTTGAGATTCTCTCCCTCTCCTGCTCACCAGCATGCTTTCCTAAAATAAAATCTTAAAAAACAACAAAACGACCCTAACAAGATTGGAATTACTATCTTACGAGGAATGTGAGTTCCAGAAAGGGTCCTAACAAAAGGTCACAGAGTTAGGAAACAGAACTGTAATTCGGACCCAGGTCCCGTCGCCACCGCTCACAGGACCTCAGCTAAGCCACAGCACTGGTGGCACTGGGTGTGGTGGGTAAGTGCCCCAGCCGCCTAGGTCTGCTCTAGTAGCAGCAGAGAATGGACAACTAACTGGCTTGTCTTCATCACCTACCCTCTCATATCTGGGTCTCGTTTGTTAGTATCCTTTTTGATAAATCACTAGATGAAATAAACACAGTGACCTTATTTTCATTTCACTAAAAGGGCTCAGTAAGAAAAGTTACATAAAACGGTCTGATACCAGGCAATAACGAACTTTGTAAGCAGATAGTTTACAAATGTGAGACCTACTGTTACTTTTCAGTAACAACTTGATAAATTGTGGTCACCCTTTCTAAAATGAAGAAAAATACCACATGGAGTTTGGAGGGAAAAAGCAACAAAGATGGAACAATGATGGGAAACCAGATCCCAGAGGAAGAGCTGTCCGGTTAGGAAGAGTATGAACCTTATAGAAAACAAGGTGCCTTCAGGCTGGACTGTGGCCCACGAAATGATAAGATCGACTCGCCAGCCGAGAACAATCTAAAAATTTAGACAAATTCAAAATGCTTCCACTAAAAAAACAAAACACCAAAGGTCTAATAGTTATAAGGCAGACAATAAGGAGAAAAGGTGAGCTTTAAGAAGGGAGTAGAGTTTTCTGCCTTGGTGATGTCTGCCAATCCAGGAAGGGCAGCTGAGATCTACAGAGACCAGATAGACAAGTGGCCACCAGAAGCAGAGAATTAGCTATAACCCTGCTCATCTCACTCCTCTCCACGAAAGGTTGTGCGCTGCATTGTGGGAGTAACTGAAAGCCAGAGTCGCTTCTAAGACTCAGGAAAATGAAGGAACAGAAAGGGGTCTGAATCCAGAGCCTGGTAAATGCAGACTCCAGAGTAACAATTCCCTTTCTGGATTGTCTCTGAAAGGCTCAACTTTGAAGTGGAGAGAGGGACTGCTAGCGAGGGGGTCAAACGACCTGGATAAACTTCAAGCCTTGTTCTTGGACAACTTGCGCTTTTACATGCCATGGCAAAAGGAAACCGAGATCCTCCTTGGATGAAGCTAACATCATCTAGGTCTTGAAGTATTCTTGAAAGCAAATTCGCTCATAAAATGCTCAGCAAACAGAAAATGATTGATTAGGTATACTTTGAAACAAGAGACTGCAGGTACTCCAGATCTAAGGTCATCTAACACAGACTGTAGAGGAACCATGCTTCCTACAGTTCACTGAGATAAAAGCTAAATTTAAGACTACTTAAAAGCAACAAAAAACTAAAACATGACACAACAGTTGATACTAGAAATCAGAGAATTGAAAAATGAGGACCAAGGCATCGGTGAGTGAGTTTAGCAGGTTATACTGAATTAGAAGAAATTATCAACAATTGACACATGGACAAACAAAGCAATGGGGGTAGGGAAAGAGGGTATGAAACACAATGGATACAATGAGGAGGTCTAACTGCAGTCCCAGGAAGGAGGGAGAGAATGGGAAAGAGTCAATTTGAGATAGAGGCTGAAATTAGCTAAAAAAAAAAATTTTTTTTTTTTT